>QANX01000639.1:26256-66803 GCA_003254975.1 Ochetophila trinervis | reverse complement strand
TAAAAAATAATAAATTTTAATATATTTCAAAAATAATAGATTTTATTGGATTTAAAAAAAAATGTGAATAAAAAAACTAAGTGAAATTCTATTTATTTTATATGAATTTCATTAAATTTGTATGAATTCTACATAGAATTTATGAAATTTTATAACAATCTACAAATTTTTTTAAAATTTATAACTTTATTTAAATTCATTAAATTTTAAATTGAATATATTTTTATTTTCTACTTTTTAATCTGTGATAATTTTATTTGTTTTGTGTTATTCAATTAAATTATAAAAGTTTTTTCATTGTTAGAAATAAAATTTTAAAACATATTTATAAGCAATTTTTAAAACATATTTATACTTAGTCTAACTGCCTACATGTTTCAACATTGACTGATAATAAATGCCGTAAATGATTTCAATGGCAAGGGCAAAAATTATATAGATTCATTATACCGGTATATGATATAACAGATTATTAGCACATATTTTAATAAATATTTTGTATCATCTATTTGATTTATTTTATCATTGTATAACATTTTATGTAATTATATATTATTAAATTTAGGTACCACGCCGATTAATAAAAATAATAAAAAATAATGTAATGCTACTCTGCAAAAAAAATCTGTGTGAGAGAAGAGTTTTTGTAAAAAAATTGTTTTAATTTGACACCAAATTTTCTATAATAATTGTAATTCATAAATATTTATATATATATATATATATATCCAACTATTTTTTGCTGTAAAAGAAGATTTTATAAACCAAAAGAAAAAGGCTTACAAAGATAGCCAGCCTGACTCAGTTAGAGAGGTAAAAAAAAATTTTGTCCAACGTCAGGCATTCGAAAAACGATTGAGGATATAAATTTTGTCGCAGTAAACCAACTAACTCATGATCAGCAATCCATTTAGCAATCATATGGACTAATATGTTCAAAATTCTATTACACTGCACAAAACACACATTATCAAAAAAACTGTGAAAATTAAAAATTTTCTAAACACCGATTCTATCTACCAATGAAGATCCTTGGTGCTGCCACCATTCAAACAATGAGGAAGAATTCGAGATAACCTTCTATAATTACTACAAGTTTGAATATGAGGAAGCTTGTGAGTTATATATATGATGATTGTGTGAATAAGGTTTTGGACAATCAAAGCAAATCCTAATTTTCCTAAACTTAAATTTAGGTATTGAAACCAACGAAAACGTAAAAAACAAAAACAAGTCAAAAACAAAAACAAAAACGAAAAAAGAAACGAAAGAGGAAAAAGAAGTTTGAAGCAAAAAAGATAAAGAAAGAAAGCCTGTGTAGGCCCACTCATATATCCTACCGTTGCAAGCCTAAAGTAGAATCTTATGAGATAGGCCCAAAATTTATATCGACATTTATCCAAAGAAAGCTCTACGGACTTGGCCCAATTTGACAACTCGTCTTTGCGGACACTGCAGTATAAACATTAAAAGCAATTTTTTTTTGAATTTTTCTATAGTAGAACTAGTTACATGGTACAGTTAAAATAATATTATATATAAATAAAATAGAATTTAGAATGAAATAACATTAATTTTGTAAAAATATTATTTTATTTACAGATAATATTATTTGAACTGTTTTACTGCGCCAATTTAAAATACAGTAGAAAATATTTTATTTTCTTTGGTAAACGAACCATGAAAAAATTAACTACATATTGGCACTGGTAAAATTTTCATTCTTTCAGTTTTAAAAAAAAGAAATTTCCATTTTTCAAAAATGCTTTAGAAAAAAACATTAAAATGAATAAAGGCACGAAAGCAACACGAGACTCAAGGAGATATCTGAGAAAGGACTCGATTTAGTTATCCCATTGGGTTAAAGGCATATGAGCAAAATGTAAAAAACAAGAACCAAAAGAACTAAGAGAGAGAGAGAGAGAGCAAATTGGCCGTTTTCTGTGGAAGTCTTGGATGGGTGATTCTTTGAGGTCATAGAAGACCCACCACGTTGCCTTATATTAGAGTAGAAATTAAGGAAGATTAACAAAGACGACTAAATCTGGCTGACCGGTGGTCCCTGTGGCATAATGAGTTCAAAGTGGGTCCAATTGGTCCTCCACATAAGCCTAAATGGGAGACCAACGATTTTTCTAAGAGCTGCTTTGTCTCCATGTTTGGAACTAATTAATCAAAAGTGTTTTTCATCAAAATTATATCCAACTTAATTTCATTCATTCATATGACTCGTCCCTACCGAGCCTTATAGCCTTTGCTTCCATAAAACAAAGGAAAGCTATCTATGTTCTTTGTATATTTATATGCATGTATATATATAGGGAGCGTTCAATGTACAAATATTTAACAAATTATTTTGCTATTTGTTCGGTTACATTCAAAGGTGGATTTGCATTTGGAAATTATGAGCTTTTATCTTCACGATTTGGATAACGTTAGATCTACATATTCAAATGATATTTGTCAAAAAAGAAAATTTGTCAAATATCTTAGTACATGGAACATGTTCATTTATATATAAATAGAGAGATGTTAAAGTATGCTCCCAATATAAAGTGAGAGTATATTTACACTGGAAATGCCAACTTAATTATTGATTTAATTTTAAAATTCTAATTTATTAAATAACAACCGTTAGCACTTGTCGCGTTACTAAGTGTCCAACATAAAATTTGAACTATATTTTCAGACCAAAACTATATATATATATATACAAACATATTTAGTTTAATCAAAAGTCTAGATAAATTTTTATCCAAAATTCATTCTATTTTCAGTAATAAATAAGTAAAAGAATCTCTGTTACTGGTAATAAAATGACTTTTAGACAAAAATTACAAAACTTATGTACAAGAGAACTATTATATAAAGGGATTCTCAAGTTTAGGAATCTTCGATAAAAAAAATTCAGAAAGTGTCACTAATGACTCTAATGACTAGCATTAGTAACACTTTCGTCACTAATATTAGTCATTAGTGACATTTTCTAGACAGTTCCAGATTTTTTTTATTTTGGACTAGAGAATTACTCATATTATATATACATATATATATATTTATAACATATTCACTTTACTAGATGTTATCACCCAAATTATGTTGGGCATCAGCGTTCTATTATCGATAACAACACACTAACATTTGCGTCCTATTACCTAGGAAGTTGACGCTCCAACAAAAGTTGGAATCAATTGATGAGATTTAAATTGACATTAGCTGTTTAATTTAGATATAATAATGAAATACTAAAATACCTCAGGTAAAATAAATTTTACATGGACCCGAGTAACCTAATATGTATTGTTAAATATTGACACACACACACACGTATATATATATATACTTGACCACATCATTGTTGGTTTTATGAAAACCCAAACAGCCTAATATGCTACTATTTGAGAAGTCCCTGACCCACCTCTCTTTCTATATCGAAAGCTCTTCCCTCCTTGCTCTGCTTTATGCATATTGAAAGAAGTATTTTTGGGAGGCTGTGTCCTTCAAAAACAAAACAAAAGCAAGTGGACTAGAATAAAGAGAAATCCACTGAACTCGGAATAAACGAGGATTGGCTATAATAATAATCATTAACTGTCTATTAAAATATCTTCTAACCTTCCTCAAATCTATGCCAGAAAGACAAGGCGATGAATGCAGATCGCTAAACTTACAATGGACCAATCATTTTTTTTTCCTCTCTTATATTGCAATCCCTAGGAAATTATTAATTAATTAAACCCACTTAAAGAATTAAAGTTTAGAACATGATTTAATCTCTAAGATGGCATATAAAATTAATCAACGGTTGGGATAGAACTAGATGGGGTGTGGCCCATTTGTGCAGCACTGTGGGGGATGATAAAGTGTGCGACTAAAAAGTGATCGAGAAACTCATGAGCTACACATATCATTCAACACACACAAACTAGTTTTAGAGATATCCCAAACACTTGAGACTATTATTACAAACACCACCTAATTGTGTGTTAAAATTAAGGTTGAGTTGGCCAAGTATAGGATTCAATCATTTATATCACCAACTTAAGCTATTCAAATAGTAGTTTTAGTTTGTAGCAATACATGTGTCTCGTGCCAATCGCATAAAAAGCTAGTCCTCATTCCTCAAGTAATTAAGTCGAGGAATTTATATCATTTACTCTTTTAAAGTTAGTTTAAATACAATTCTTTTTAATGTGTCATTTATAAGATTCATATTTTTTAAATTTTTCTACAGTATATATGTTCGTATCTAACATTGTTTATAAATAAAATAACATTATTAGTAAATAAAATAATAAAATTTATAATAAAATAATATTAATAATATTACTAGCACAATTATATAATATTATTTTATTTATAAATAATATTATTTTGATTATTTCAATACATCTATTTTAAACTATTATGAAAAAACTCCTGCACATTATATATTAATGGTAATTAAATTTTTTAAAAATTTGAAAAATTGAATTATAATTGGTACAAATTTGGCGATATTCTTCTGTTATAAATACAATACAATCTCTGCCATGCAACCAAAGCCTCCAACATCAACAAAACAAAGTAACTAAAACCTCCACATGGAAACCATTCGTCGGAGAAAAAGCTCCTCCGGCGACGCGTTCTCGTTTCCGAGCACTCCGACCCAAGTTGAAGACGACGATCACTACCAAGACACCAGCTTCGAATTCGGATGCATCACGCCGGAGTCGCCCTCTTCCGATCCGTTCAAAGACTCTCCGGCGGACCATTTGTTCATGAACGGCCGTCTTCTTCCGCATGCATTTCCATTCCAGCCCGGAAACAGCGGCGGATTCAGCGTTGCGGACAGCAATTCGAGCCGAAACAGCAGCATGAGCAGCAGCAGCAGCGGCAAGGATTCCCTCACCACCTCCCGCAGCAACAGCAGGAGCGGCGGAAGCGGAAGCGGCACCAGCAGTGCCAGGACCAGCTACAGCGGCGCTGCCTCTTTTTCCGATATGGGATCCAAACGGCTTCCGGGTCAAGTTTACGGGTGGCAGTTCATTACTCCCCTCCCGTCTCTCACTCGGGAGGCGTCCAGACGACGAAGGAAAATGGGCGAATTGAAATCGGAAAAGAAACACCTCCCGGATCCGACAAATAAAGTCGCCGTCAGGTATCCCCTCGGCCGGCGACTTTTCCGGTGGTTTCTGTCGGCCTGTAAAGAATGCCATGCAATTCAACCCTCCACCAAAGATAAAGTCCTCCTGCGCCCAAATGTCAAATAATTATTATTTTTATTTTTTATTAATTTCAACTTCAATTTTTTTTAATTTTTCATATTCAAAAATATCTGTAATTTATGTTGTTATATACAATTACTATTGAAAAAAAAAATTCAAAATCAAAATCAAAATTATAATAGTAATTGTGTATGCAAATATATTATAAATTTATTTAGGTTGCAGTTGAAATTAAATTTTTTTTTTTGAGTATGTTTGTCTTTTCATTTTCCTTTTTTTATTTTTTTTTAGAGAGTTCATGGGTCGGGTTAGAATTTTGGGTTTCAACACTACTTGGCTTCTTTAAGAAAGAGAGAAAAAAGTAAGCCCAATTGAAGTTGTGGATGTGGATGAGGTGTTTTGGTTTTTTTAACAGTGATTTTGTTATTATTTTGTTTGATCAGGTAACAAAGGGAATTTCTAAAGGATTGTAATTGGCAATTCTAAAATAGTGAAAAATCTTATTATTATTTTTTGTCTTAATTAGTTTTCTTACAAAGTTTATTGACTTGAATTAGCTCATAACGATGTCTAAGCTCATTGAACTTGGTTAGGACTCAGCAACAGTCTCTCTCACTGATCAACAGCTCATGGGCGTGAATCTCGGAGTGAGAAACTGGTACAGCTCCTATTTCAACACCGTGTACATTGCATAATGTGCAGTGAAAGCACAATTCCATGCTAAAATATAGTTCAGACTTGATTCTACCTATAACTGTTCATCCATTGTCAAATTAGTCTGGCAATGAAAGTAAATCTGTAAAATGTAGGTAAGTCAGAGTGAAGAAAATTAATGTGACCGGGTTGAAGAAATATTTGGATCCATAAGCTCCTACAGTGACTATATACGGCAGTGACTGTTCAAGCAAATAGCAGTTTGGCCAGCAAGCAATGGTTGATGATTGGAAGATGATACATAGGAGCTTATCGAAGTTTTGGTTCGTGGGTTTCTACTTTCTAGGATTCAGTAAACGTCTTTGGTTTTGTTTTCTAATCAGATATACTAGTTCTGGAGATATTAGGTACCAGTTATTAATCCTCTGCTGTACACATTTTCACAAGGAAAAGGCATTGCTCTGACAACTTTAGACTTCATCTGATGAAGTAAAACCATTAGACTTTTTAAAGGACAAAAACACACCTCGGCAATTAGGATGAAAATCTCATCTCGTTTGTCCACTATCCATGGACTATGCGGTTTGTTTTGCTTTTAAAGTTACAATGATAATGCATATAAAATTGGGTTTCATTCTGTCAAATTGAGACGGCTAATTTTATCAGTTGGATTAAATATGGAACGTGCAGTTTATTTTGCTTTTAACAACAATGTTCCTAAATGTACTTTATCTTCAAATTAATTAATTGCTATATCAATCTCTTGAATTTTGTGGCAGTAAGTGAGAAATCTTCAGGAAAGAATGAACTACAAGAAAACAAACAATCATTAAGTCTCATAAACTAGAGCAAAGAAACACAAAAGATATAAAAGAACATGAAAAACAACCACAGGAAAACTATGAGCTGCAAATTAAGGAACAGAAAATCTTTGCCTAGATACAACTTTCCAATCCTTGCCCTCTAATACAAATCCCTCCCCCTTTCACTCCAAGAAGGTCTCCATGACATCAGAGTACATCCCTGCCTCGGAATTTCTATACTCCACCTGTTGGTGCTGGTGATGGTCGACCGAAGTTGACGAAGAAGACGGAGTCATTCTCGCTGGCAAAGTAAAGCTCCTCTTGAACTTGTTTTCCATCTTCCTTGCACTATCAGCATGGCTGTCCAAGCTCAAGAACTCATTATGATTTGCACCGCCAGAATTATGCATATTCGAAGAATCTGAATTAGTATTGGGGGCCTTTCCCTCGAGGATCAGAGCGTGGTGATTTTGATCCGATTTGTTTCCTAAGCTCTCAGGGTTGAACAAAAGCTTTGCATCATCTGCCCGACCGGTGAGAGCATTGAAGAAAGTTAGACCGTTAGGCCATTTGATGTCGCTTTCGTGCTCTCCCATCATATCTTCAATTCGGTTCTCGGACGAATGAGGCAGCAAAAACATATGTGTCTCGTCTTTAGTTTGTGGATATCCAAGTCTGGCTGAGTTCTGATAGTTAGGCGAAGGAAGCATAGATGTTGAAGATGGAAGTGGCCTTTGTGGCCAATTAAACAGTGGAGGAGGAGGGCGGATTGGAATGGCGGATTGCTTAGAAGGAATCAAGGTGGATGAGGAAGTATTTCTGGTTGAAGAAAAGAGCTGGGAAAGGTAGAAACCAGATTGGTATCCAAGAGATTCAAAGGTATGCCTCATTCTGAGCACAAAATGAAGGTCTTCAGGTATCTGAGGATACACAATTTGCAGTATAAGATCAAACTATTCAAGAGATTAGCAGCTCAAGTAAGTCATACTCATAATACTTAAAACACAATGCATACATAACAATACAGACAGAAAGAAGAAAAAATGAAAATTTTCAACTCACAATTTTGCAGGAACCCAACTGTAGAAGACCGTGGCCCGCTTGAATCACAGCGATTGTCTGATTAAAGTAACAAACAGCATAACTAACTAAAAACCTTCAAAAAGAGAATCTAATTAACACTTGGCTAACAATAGAAAGATTAACCATTTATTATCTTCTTTACCTGGATGCCTGATTCAAACTGATCAGTCCATTCAGGAGGCAGCTGCAGTAAATAAGCATCAAGAAAAGGGCAGGTCACAATCAATCACTAATCATGTACCATCTAACCAGCAGGACAATATTTATGCTAAATTATGTACTAGTGAAAACACTGAGTCCCACATAGAGAAAAAGTGAAAATAAAAATAAAAAATTGGATTTTATTAATCACATACAGCATCAAAAGAACTTTGCCAATAGTTGGAAATATTTGGTTCACATTCTGTAGGTTCTTTAAACACCCATTTGTGGCACTTATCAGATGCAACCTTCCCCATCAACCTGTTTATACAGTTATACCAAATTTCACTCAATCAGTGCACATACATAAAACAGATTCCTTCTTAACAATGCTTATTTTCTATCCTATATGATTTTTATTAGAGACAGAGACAAAGAGCCAAGTGAGAGAGAGAAATGAATCCACAACAAAATAAATAAATAAACACCTACCCAGTACCCACCCTTCTCCATAATTATACAATTGAATGGACATCTTGCTGAAGGCTTTTCTGACAGGATCTTCTCCATCAATTTCTTCCAGACAATCTGAAACTCTTCCACGGCAAAACCCATCTTCCCACATCAACATCCTTCACACAAACAAACAAACAAAAAATCATTTACAGAGAAGCAACATAAATCAGTTTGTTATTCAAACAGTACCCAAATCACAAATTTTACCAAACATTATTTACTTAGATAGCATTTATTTAAGTTCTAACATCCTCAAAGTTCATCATTCATTAACTATTCACTGTCTTTCTTCTTCTTTGACTCTTCTTTAAAAGAAGAAGAATGGAACTATACTATAGCGGTAATTAAGTAGACTTGGTACTTCCAAAGATAACTTCTTTTTTTTAGTACTCTCTAAAAATTCCTCTCTGCTTTCACAAAAACCATACTTACAAGCTGCCGTTGTCGTCTCCAACCTTGCAGCCATTACCACCTCTGACTCGTCTGCAATAAATTGGAAGATTACTCATTTAAGGAAACAGCTCAAAACAAAGTATGAAAAGCTACACACAGAGAGGAAGACATAGAAATTAAAGAAAGAGAGAGAAAGAGAGAAATACGGTCGAGGACGGATGGTCCAGAAGACAGAGTAAGTCCAGTCTGAGTTGAGACAGACGCTTCTGAGGGCCTCATGAAGGGCCATCATCCCAACAGCTTCTTTGCTTCTATCTGATGCTCCTGAGCCCACCATCTCTTTCTCTCTTTCACCTTTCTTTCTCTCTCTCTCTCTCTGCTTTTTTTTTTCCCTCTGTTTCACTTGGGCAAATTTAGACCCTCTCCTCTTTTTCCCTTTTCTTCTATCTTCTCTACTCTCTGTTCTCTTTGGAAGGGGAAGGAAAAAAAAAAACACTAGCCAATTCTAACTGAACTTTTTTTTTTTTTTTTTATCTTCTTTAGTAACTCTACTCAGCTTAACCACCACAAAGGAGACTCTTTCTTCATCTCCCTTTGTTTGTCTCTCCTTTTATCACATATTTTATTCTTTTTGGCTTGCATCTCTCTCTCTCTACCTCTCTTTCTCTGTGAGTCTACTATTGTTTTGTTGGTCCCAATAATCAGATTTGGTAATCTTGACAGAGGAGGGAAGTTAAAAAAAAGAAAAAAGAAAAAAAAAAGAGAAATGTGGGGTGGTGGGTTTTGGATTTTGATATAGTAGCAACAAGTATTTAACCATGGACAACAGTGGGGACAGCTTTTATCTTCTTTCTCTGCCTCTTGCATTTTGCAAAGCACAAATGTAAGAAAGTAAAGCTAAAAAAAAAACCAAAAAAAACAAAGTCTGGTCTTTAATATTCAATTCACCATTTTACCCTTTTGATAGAAGTGTGTCTGTGTAGCTGTGTAGGGTTGGTTAGCCTTTTGTTAGGTTTGGTTTTTTTCTTTGACCTGATTTTTTTTTTTTTTTGTACCATGCCCTATAAACCTCATGTGGGCGAATGGGTCAAAGCAACTATGCTCTCTTTTGTGCTCTCCTTAGCAAAACATTTTGTAAGGTAAAAACAAAAATAAAAAATAAAATAAAACTGAAAAATATAGAACATTCCTGTTGAAGTGCAAAGAATAGGCTATAGGCAATTGCTTTCCTAAAGCTTTTCAAGTAGTTTTCCAAAAGTTCCTCTCAGATTTGCTTTGCTTCCATGGTCTTGTGGGTGTTTTTAATGCATCTTTCCTTTTTATCAAAATAATATTTCTCTCTCTTGAAAATGATACTATTTCGCACCCCCTACTCCATTTCAGCATCATATCTCACTTTTCTAGTATTAGGTCAAAATTATATGCCTATCATTGCATCATTTATTGCTTTGGTAGAAATTAAGTGAACAGCAAAGAAAAAAAGGAGGTAAGAGAAACAGAAAAGCAAGCAAAATGCATTCTTACCGCCAAAAACAAATTCTTCGAAAAGCTATTTTTAAGAGTTAGTAGTAGACAACTAGACATCACAAAAGATGGATTTTTTTATAAATTGTTTTTTTGGCTGCACTGAAAATTACTTTTGTTTTTAACTTTTGCCAGAATAATGAGTTCTATTGCCAAGAGTTCTCTGTGTGCAAGAAAAGTATAAACTACACAATGGTGACTTGTATGCGACAGTTGTATGGCTATACAGGCAATGAGTTATTCATAATATTGGATAAAGTCCATATGCTCTATTTTGACATATAATTAGATGGTTGAGTTATGTTGTATTTCATAACTAATCACTCTATATATATATATATATATGTTGTAGTGTAACATATTTTTTTTTTAAGCTTAAGAGTTACATTTAGATTCTACTTGGCATAGCTTTTAAAAACTAAAAATAAATTTTAAATTTTAAAAAATATTTTTTAAAGTTTTTTTTTAAGTATTTCAGTTTCTATAAAAAAAATTAACTAAAATGGGTAAAAAGTAAATTTTTAATAAATGCAAATGGATAAGTATATGTAGAAACAAAAACTATATCATACAATACTTTAAAACTAAGGCAAAAAATATTAAAAAAATGCAGTTTTTATTTTTTTCCTTGTCAAATGGTAGGCAAGTTTCACTTAGACACCCTTAATTTTACTATAATTACACTTAAATCTCATACTTTTGAAAAATTATTATTAACTTCCTTTTAATTTTTTATACGTATCAAAATATATTTATCTGCTAGTTTTTACCAATTAATTTTGTCTAAAAAAATTAAAAATTATTATTTTATTATTGAATAATATTATAAATATATAATTATAACCTTGGACTGTTAAAATCAAAGTAAAAACTGATAGTAGATGGATGCAAATGATGATTTTATAAATTTGTAATTAAAGTAAAATGGGATACCCAACAAAGCAATGGTTATCTTTTTTCTTTTTTTTTTTCAGTGAATAAAGCAATGCTTATTTTATTACCCATCTTAAAATAAGCCCATCTTTTTTCCCATATTTAGATGCAATAAATCTGACCCATCTGAAAGTTACCAAACAGTCCTTAATATGGATTTCTTAGCATCAACGGTGAAGGAAAAGTAAAACAATTGGCTAGGCACAGAATCTTTACCAGTCAAAAGTGATAGGGTGGATACTGAAGTTTAGATTTTTCTTTCTGCTACAATACTGAAGTTTAGATTTGGATTAACATTTTTTAAGGAATTTGATAATGTTTGTCATGTCAGATTGTATTTTTTTATAAGGGAGACGAAGTTAGTAATCATAATATTTTTGTACGGTTTCCAACCAAAAAATAATAATAATAATTTTTGTACGGTTGAGAGTATAAAAGCACTAGACAATGTTTTGAGCACCCTCCTATTTGTTAGTTTCCTTACTTAGTTTCACCACCAAGGCAGTTGAAAATTCAGATTTGCCCTTGAATTCAGAGAAAAAAATATAATAGCAAAAATTAAAAATTAAAACATATGCAGTATGCTGGGTTATTTTTTGAGTATCAGATTATGTTTGTTGTAGTTTTTGTTTCTGTTTTTTTAGAAAAGTTTTTTTAAAGAGCTGCTCTTTGTTAATTTTGATTAAAAAAGCTTAATTTTTTTTTAAATTATTCAACACATTTAAAAATAATTTTAAACTTTAAAATCTGCTTATAATTTTTCATAAATTATACCAAATAAAGCTTAATTTTATTTGTTCAAGTGAGCATCTTTTTCAAAGAAAGTTGCTAGTTCAATAATCCAAATTTTCAATGCAATTATTGGATGAAAAAATAAATCATATTTATGAAGTAGGCAAAGAGGAAGGTAGAAAGAAAAATACATTACGAAAAAACTGTATAAACAATATACACTATTCTTTCATTAATTCATCGTCTTTTTTACCCCCTAAAAAAATAACAATAATAAATAACCACAATTATTATATTTGTTTTTTTCCAACCTCAACCTCTATGCTACTTTTGTCCCTTTTCCTAGTGAGTGATGATGAAAACACAGTATATGAAAAACCATATTTGTCTACACACACAAAAATAAATAAATTGAATTCCGAGTAAAAAAAATTGAATTAGCTTGAAAAAAAAAATAAGTGAATTCTGTAACCAACTCAATTACTCAAGTAAAAGCCTTCTAGTACCAATCCTACATAAAAGTATTAATAAAAAAAAAAAAACTATTTTTACTCTAAGTTGCAAAGTTTTGGTAATAATTAGGATAAAATAGAGGTTTCTTTTTTCTATAAAAGCTGTTACGGAGCATTTCTTTTTTTCTCTATTTTATTGGATAGAGTTAAAGAGCAATGGTAATTTAGTCATTTTACACAGAACGGTGTCCCTCCATCTATAATTCTCAAAAGGGTGCTCTAATCACACCTCATAAGATAGTAATTAACCGAAAGTAAGGGAGAGAGCGAGGGATTAAAGAGTCACGTGAGCACGTGCCATTGCAGTGAGTCGGTGCATCGTTTCTCTTAAAGAAAGCGAAGCGCACGAATTGCGGGGCACTGCGTCCTCTTCCTGCGACATCCCCCTCTCTCTAACCACGCTCTGAACCAGCGACTAAGGGTCACGCATAGCGAAGGGAATGCCAGGTCGCCAAATACAGTGGGTCCCACAAAGCCAATGAGGGAGCGCGTGAAACAAGTGGGAGTGGTGGATATCTACAAATGTAAGCATCAATCTAAATCCTTGGGCTCGCTATCCTCCGCATTGACCGGCCCAGGCCTCGCTCTAAAACCATGACCGCATCATCATGTGGGACCCACTTCTAAAACTCCTTTTCATTTTGGTTTTTTTGCTCTTTCAAAAAATAAAGCTGACTCTAAACCTTAAAATTTATTTATGTTTATATTGATTATTAGTAAGAAGAAATTAATGGTCCGAAAAGAGAGTGGATACACTGCATGGTAGTTTTATAAAGTTGTATTTAGAGGGTGAATCCAAAAGCATTTTTCATTTTCAATTTCAATTGTCATTTTCAAGTTTTAACTCCAAATAACAATTTGATTAGAATTATGGGTTAATTTTAATCGTAATTTTTAAAATTTTACTAGAATTAAATTAAATTTTTAAATTTTTGATGATATATTTTACAGTTTTTAATATCATATGTAATTGTTATTATATTTTTTATTTTGAAATATATTTTTATTTTCAATAAAAATAAGACAAATATAAAATGATAATTGCATATAGTAACTACATATATATTATTAAAAATTTGAAATGCTAAATATAATTTAGATTAAATTTTATTGACTGCTGTTGAATACTTAAAATTATTAAGAAAAAAATAGTATTAATAAAATTTTAACAGTGACCATGTTGAGAATGGGAATATATATTAGCATGAATGATGCATGCATATATATAAATGAGAATAAATAAATTAAAAATGGCAATTTTGATCATAACTCCAAAATGATTTGTTTAATTTAAACTATATTTAATTTAAAATTGACATGAACAAATTAATTTGATATATAAAATTAAAATAATAATAATAATAATAATAATAATAATAATAATAATAATAATAATAATAATAAATAAACATATTATTTGATATATTATAATGTAAAATATAATAAATTAATAATAATCAATAATATTTTATTTAAATGAATTAAATAAATCAATCATTTTATTTAATAGGGGTGTTTAAAAAAACCAATTAACCAATAAACCAACTTATCAAATCAATCCAACTTGTTTGGATCGATTATTTTAGTACAATTTGATTGGATCGGTTTTGAAATGTAAAACTGATAGTCGGTTATGTTCAATTTTTAATGTTAAAACCGACCAAACCTAACCAACTATTTTTTTTTTACAAAACATATGACAATTAGTTTAATATTATTAGTATGTAGGCTTTGTTATATTAGCTTAAGTTTCTAGTTGGATTACTGAATTATTATATTAGTGTAGTAATTTTGTTTTGTTTTGTTTTAGTTTAATATGTTTATTTGTTCTGTTATTTTTTTAATATTTATGTGTTCAGTTTTAAAAAAAAAATTATTTTTTATGGATTACTTAGTAGACACTTTATTTGTTAGGTTTAAAAAAAAAACATAATTTTTTAAACAAAATTTAAACACAGCAAATTTTTAGTAAAAAAAAAAATTAAATGTCAAATATTTAATGTAAAAAAAGTTCAAAAATTAAATTTTAAAAAATAAAATAAATTTTAAAGCCAAATTTAAATTAAATTTAATATATAAATTCGTTCAAAATTACTAATTAAATCGAATTAATTATTTTTAAAATATGTCAATTTTGAAAAAAAAAAAACCCTAACCTTTGATACGTTTTTAATAACTGATTAACCTACCCTCACTTTCTAAGTTTCTCTAGCATTGTAGCTTTTTTGTTTTTTTATCTCCCTCAATAACTATACTTGTCAAATTAAATTCGATTAGTCAAATCATTGATTTTTTTAATAGACAAATTTTTTTTTTTATGAATATTAATAAACAATTGTTGTTTTTAGCTATTATCTGTAAGGACAAATATTGATAGAAAATGCAACTTTATTGTTTCTTTAAATAATGTTTGAATAATATAAGATATTACATAGGATTTTAGAGAGATCATCATTCAACAGTACTTTATTAAGCCAATAATAGAGAAATAATTTGCGTATTAGGACAAATAAATAATTAAATCGATAACGATGGTGAGTTAGAGATAATTATGGGATAGGTACAAAATTAAGCATTCTTCAACGTTATCCTAGTAAAAATAAAAAAACATTTTATAGCAATGTTACTCATACAAAAATATTTATCAAATTTATTTAAATGACAAGATATTATTGATGATATATTAATGTAATATAAATATAAATATAAATAAGTGAATTTAAAAAAAATATATAAATGAATTGAAAAATAAATTAATTAAATATTATCATATCATATGCTTTATCACAAATAAATTTGATGAATATTTTAATAAATATAGTATTATTGAAGCTCTTATAATTATTATAAACTTAAATGAGAAAAAAATCAACAAAATTTAAAATTGTATTCAAATTGATAATTATTTCTATTTTTCTCATTTTAACTTTTACTTAATTGAGATGCTTAACAATCTAGCTACCATTAACTAATACTAATGAACTTTTTTTTAGCTGTTTTTTAAAACCAGAGTCTCAAATGTTACAAAATCAAAAAAAAACAAACAAACAAACGAAAACACCATATTTCTTTGTGTATTTATGAACTAGAGGAGAGGGGTATAGTTGATGGTATATTAATTTTTCAAAGAAAATAGTAAAATAGTAATATTTAAGAGAATAATAAATTGGAGGGCTTGTGGAGGCAAAGTGCCGGGAACGCTGCATTGAAAGGTTGTGTACGTCCTACCGCCGTGGATAGTTACCTTGGGCGCACGTGTATTCAGTACCTTATTAAACGCTAATCACTACCACACCGTGCGCACGTGTTCATGGTGGACTGCAGACAGCTCGGCTACATAACAAACATAATTTTCATTATCTATTTCTCACAAAAATAAAATAAAATAAAAATAAAATTACATGGGATACCCAAACGATGTTCCATGTTATAAGTAGATACTTCACCAAAAAAAATAAAAAATTGTTAGAAGTAGATACCAATTTTCTTTTTGTCAGAGAGAATTTAAATTTATCAAGACGTTGTACTGTTAATATTTACACTTATTTTTGGCTAAAATTTCTCTGTTATTTTTACGTGTGATGAACAATTTTATAAGTTAATTTTGTCAATTTCACATTTTAATCTAAATTTTATGAATTAAACTAAAAAAAAATGAAAATTTTGATTAATTTGTAAAACGTGGCTTTTTTAAAACTAAAATTATATCATAATTTGCTATGTGTTTAAAAATAATAAAAAATTGCATGATTATTTTAAAAAAATACATAAAAATATATGCTTCAAAAAGGTCGAAACCTGCATTATTTTGGTAGTTATTATATAAAATTGATTTTTAAACTTCGTCGGAGATGAAAAGACAAAACTAGCCGAACAAATTTAACCAGATAAAAATAGCTAAAATAGAAAAATTTAGCATGTCAAATGAATAGGTGGCGCTACCAACCAAAATTATAAATTCAACTAAAAAAACCATTTACACAGATTTTTGCCTATTTGAAGCATATTTCCATTTTGTTTTTCAAAATAATAATAGATTTTTTACCATTTACAAACATATAGCAAATTATAATAGAAATTTAGTCTAAAATAATATCACTTTTTACAAATTTATCATATTTCTTTTTGGGTTTTTTTTCTATAAAAGTTGAAGACTTAGAGAGATTAAAGTGTGAAACTGCAAATTTATCATTTGGAATCATCATGCGCATTGTCTATGAAGATAACATAAATATTAACAGTGCAACGTTTTAGTGAGCTTGAATATTAAATTGATAAAAAAAAATAGATACATACTTGTAATGACATGACATAAGAAGTACTTAAAATGTAATTTTTCTAAAATAAAAAGAGATTAAATAGATATGAAGTGTAGATCAGATATGGTAAAAATTAAAGATCTACATTTTCTTCTATCCAATTATATATTTGATAACATTACCAAAAAAAAAAAAAGCAAATATTTGTTTTTTTTTACTTTAATTTTATTTTTGACAAAATAGTTTAGCATCAAATTGTATTGGTCATTCGCGATTGGAAAAGAAATAAAACATGTGTGAATATAAAATATAACCCAAAAAAAAAACCCTAAAACGAAAACATATAAATTAGATCAATTGAACTGGTTAATCAATTTTTTATGATTTGGGTTGGACTAACGACAAAAATCGTTTAGTTTGACTGAAAAAAAATAGGTCCGAATTTTATGGCAATGCTATTTTAGATCAATTGAACTGGTTAATCCAATTTTTATGATTTGGGTTGGACCTAACCAAAATAATCGTTTAGTTTGACTGAAAAAAAATTAGGTCCGAATTTTATGGCAATGCTATTTTCAATATCTGGTTTTCTTTGGGCATTTGTCAGTTTTTGTCTTGTACTTCATGTATATCAGACCAATTTTTATATAAGGGAGTTCAAAATTTTATTTGACAGATTTATCAAATATTTTATACATATATTATATATATAGCATAGGTAGTAGGTAGCTGCCTAGGTTTGGCATGGTGTTCAAATCTGGTTTCAAATGTTCTTTTTGCACACCCGACCAAAACTGTAGCTCCCAAGGATATTGCATTGGCAATTATCAAAAAAGAAAGAAAAGAAAAAGAAAAAAGAAGTTCCCAAGAATAGAATCTGGTTGCAGAGCTATTTATATTTTTATTTACCAATTTTGAGCTTTTTCACTCTGTTATATATCTAATATCAAAATATGCTGCTCCACTTACATACAGCTGGTTTTCTGACTCAATTAGTCATATCCAGTTATCTACTAAATAAAATTGTAAAATAATGTTGGATTAACTCATGATATCATCCATATCTATCAAAGAACTTTTTTTTTTGAACTTATATGTATGTAATATATATATTTATATATATTTATAAAGATTAATTTGTTTGAAGAAATAAAAAGTATGTAAACTTTGCAATATTATACTAAATAATATAATAAAAAATTGGTAAAATTTTATTTAATAGAAAAATAATAATTAGAGATAGAATGAACAAACATACATAATATGTGAAACAAAATAGATATATAGGTTGGGACTAAAATTTAACTCTATATTATTAAGATTTTTTTTGTAGACAGTGACATTCCAAAAACTACATGAACAACAAAACAAAATTAATTCTATGCCTTCTTATGTGCTTACGGTTTGATGACAATTGTTTTCTAATATAGAACATCTTCTTGTAAGTAGTGACATTCCAAAAACTCCACTAACAGCAAAACAAAATTGAAATGAACTATCCTCAAATATGCTCAATAAATATACTAATTATAAAGCACTTTTGATTTTTCTAATACAAAGTAATTTATAGATGTTGAAAGGCTAATACCTATAAGACATATCTATTCCTGAAAGTACCATCATACATAAAGGTATATTTTTGCATGTAAAAATATCTTTCAAATATACTTTTTCAATTGCAAAGGGTAACCTTGTCTACAAAAAAATACAATCTCTCAAAAAAAAAAAAAATACTACTCTTGGTTAATATAATGGGACTTTTATATAGTCTTATTCAACTTTGAAAATTTACCAAAGTTAAATCGACATATCAATTTTTCATCGTATCATGTTCACGAGATATCCATACTTCAATATATATAAACTTTTATCAATACAAAGATAATTGATTAACACATTGTAAGAGTATCGCAATTGGTCAAAGAGGGAAGCTTCCAGGTGCTATTATTTATTTATTTGCTAAAACAATGGGTTTCATTGAACTAAAAAGGGCAACAAAAACAAACTGCCCAATTTCAAAAGAATGCTTCACAGCAATTGCCCAGAATCATACAATTCACAAGAGAAGAAGATATATGCTCGCGCCTAAAAGAGCCTAGAGCAAACATGTTAGGCGCTTAATGATAAGCACAGTGAGCTAGCTTATTGAAAGTTATGGGGACTAGACTCAAACTGATTACAAAAATATAAAATACTACTAAAAATGGAGAAAGTCGCCAAGTTTAGTGAAGAATTATCGGAGCTAGTCAAGCTTTGAACAACAACTTTGGCATTGCATTCGTAGCAAACACGAGGCCAACATTCACGCAAAGCAACCAACAAAAGCTTTTAGAATGCCCATCAGCTTTGCAGCCACAGGGTTAGAAATCTCTTCCTTGAAGGTATGGATGCCAAGAATATCACATTGATGGTCACGAGCAATAATACCAATAAAACAACAATAATTTCTCACAGTAGCATCAGAGTTGAGTTTGACGACCTATCTAGGAGGACAAAGTCATAACTTAGTAATTGCATACCAAGCAAAGTAGCATCGAAGCACATAGCATTCTTATGTTTGCCAAACCACAAGAGCTTAAAAAATAATAAGAGGAAACTCTCTTTATCCTCCTGATGAACAAGGAGGCGAGCACAAGGGTCATACATAAAATTGAAAATATATGTCAAGTCAAAAACCTGGGTATAATGGCATCTAATACTCCATCGGGAAGAAAACCAAAGAAGCTTAGCAATCAAACACTTAAAGAACAAATGCACTTCATCCTCAACACTGTTGCACCCATGCAAACAATATAAATTATCCACAGACATACCTCTGTTGAGCAGATTCAATTAGACAAAGAGGTCGGAGTTCACTATTTTCTAAATGAAGAACTTTAATCTCTCATGAATGAGTCTTTTCTAAAGGAAATTCCACCAAATAAAAAGGGTTTCGAAAGCCCAATTTTCTAACCAAAAAGCAAACATAGAAGGCACCAACCTAAATAATTTTATCATCATCAAAGGAATTCGTTCCAATGGATGAGATCGTATATTTGTCAAACATAGAATGTAACAAAGGCTCATCCCACTTACCATTTGGTTTTTTCGGTGACTCAACCATACGACAACTGTCAGCAGCAACCACCTCTAGGAATTGAAACAAAACCATTAATATCAGGGATTCAAGGATCTTCCCTGATACTAATCAAATTACCCTTTTTGATTCGAAAACATAACCCTTTTGAAAGTATAGGCCTAGAGCTTAAGATACCAGCCAATAACCTTGAGCAATTTTTCTACTTCGAACATTTCAGAAAGCTAGTGAAAGGAAAATATTTTGCTTTTAAAACTTTAACCCAAAGTTTATCTTTCGCAATGGTGAAAAACCTGCTCAACTTGCTAAGCATCGCGATGTTCATAGCTAAAATACTATGGATGCCAAGTCCTCTACAAGATTTGGGACGGCACACACGATTCTAAGCCACCCCCAAAAAACCTTTCTTCTCCGACAAATTCTCTTTCCAAAGGAACGCTCTTGCCATTTTTCAATATCAGAACATAAGCTCTTAGGGAGCTTATTAGAAGACATGGAGTAGATTGGGATTGACATTTAATAAAAATAGCCCTACCATCTTAGGACATGATTGATTTTTGCCTTCCAACTCAGAAAACATCTCTTCCACTGTTCTTTTTAAATTTTTCAAAAGCCACGGGTACTTTTCTGTCCAAAAATAAGCTATTTCCAAAATATTTAGAATCTCTATCAATCTCTTTCGTGTTTAGAGTTCGTTTAATCTCGGCTTTTGACTTCCCAGAAAACATTACTTATAAAAAAGCACCTAGATTTTGAAACATCAAAACGCCTAATCAGCCCATCTACAACATTAATTTAGGTAATTCAGAATTTTCTCCACCTCATCTATAAAAAATTAGAACATTATCTGGGAAGAACAAATGAGAAATAGCAGGAGATAAGCAACCCATCTTAATGCCAGCGATACTATCCTCAACTTCTTAACTTTGACAACAGTCTTGAGAGTAACTCTGTGAACAACACACACAAAAAACAAAGGAAAAAAGGCTCCCTACCTGATACCCTTCTCAATTTTGAAATCCCCAAAAACACCCATTTAAAAGCATAGTCATGGTAGAAGAGGAGACACACTGATATATTAAATTAACCACCCTATGAGAAAAACCAAACTCTAATAAATACGCACCAGCACATTACGATTCACTCTGCCATACGCTTTCTGCATATCCACCTTAATCCTAACAATTTCTCGGACACAATTTTTCCACTTCATGGAATGAATAATTTCAATAGATAAGCACAAAAATTAGGCGAAACAAGCTTATCCAACAGGGGTCTATATTGGAATTCTCCGATCCCGAATAAGAAGTAATTGAGAGAAAATTAAATTTATTACTACTTCAATAGAACTTACGAAACAAATTTTCAAAAATCTCACACCTATAAAGTTCTCATGCTTGAAGCTCCCTAAACTTCTTTGAATATCTTTGAACTTAATCCTCACAGATCTCTATCTTAAATCTGTGAGGATTAATCTAATCCTTTGCACTAGCAATTTTGAAATAAATGTATACAAGGTGTTGCATAAGCTTAATGACCAGATATGGTTAAAGGTCGAACTCTGCTTAGCCTTGAGGATTAAGACAACAATTCAAATCATGAAAGAGACCAAATCTGAAGGCATTTTGCACCATTGTAGCCACATCTTTCTAAACATTCTGCCAATACTTTTGAAAAAATAGCACATGCATACTATTTAGGATCGAGAGCCTTAAGCGGATTCAAGATAATATCCCATATTTCAGATGTCGTAGGGATAACACTGAATTTCACATTGTTGTTAGCCAAAACACCTGGATGAATGGACTCCCCTAAACAGTCACAAAATTCCACAATGTTGCCTGTAAACAAGTAAGAAAATTCTCAATAAGATAGTTGTCGAAAGCTAATATAAAGTTGAATTAAAAGATAAAGGGATTCATAGGCATCTAACTTAATGTTTCGTGTACATCAATTTAAAATACATAATTTTTGCCCACTATGTCGGTTGTTTTAGTTTTTCTTTTAAAAAATACTCATCATTTAACTCTCTCCCTCTTTCTCTACTTTTCTTTTTCTTTTGTTCTATCTCTCCTTTTTTTTTTTTTTTCATTCTCTCTTAGCATTCAGATTAAGAAACTCTCTTAAAATTGAACAAACAAATAAAAAAGAATTGTAGCAATGTGAAAAAAAAACAAATAAAAAACTTTTTTTTTAACTTATTTTAATTTTTTTCCTCTCCTTTTGCGACTCTCAGTCTTCTACTCTATTTTTCTCTCTTACTCTCGTCTCTTCCTCTCTATATTATTGATGAACAATTTTTTTTTTAATTTTTTATTATTTATATTTATCAATTTTTTTATTAGAAAACAAGGATTAGGACAAAAAAGAGTATATGATCCCATTTCAACAAATTAACACAATTTTATTTTTTGTTGCAAAATTACTTTTTCATAAGAGTTTTTGCTAATTTTCGAAATAATTATTTTCATGTCTGTGTATTCACCCTTCTTGGGAGGGGTGTGTTTCAAAGTTTTTCTCTTTGTTTTATATGCCTAACGTAGAGCAGGTAAACACTCTGCGTGAAAATTTAGCTTTCTTCATTCCAAATTACAACATGTATACACTCCGCCCCACTTGGAGCGGGCCAAAATCTGTTGTCTTCAACCTCATATTTTATGGTTTTTTCTGAGTTTTATTTTAATTTTATTATTTTCTTACTCATAAATGAAATCATTTCATTCTCTCAGATTTTTTATTTTTTATTTTTTTTTTAATTTTTAAATTTATTTTCCAAAAGACCCACATCTTCATTTTCTTCAATCTTATTAATTATTTATTTATTTTTCAATTGCTACCAGAAATTTTTCTATTTTTTTCTATTTTTTAGAAGAGTTACTTAACCTAAATGCTAGAGAAAAGAAAAGAAAGAAAATGAAAAAGAAAGAAAGGAGAAAAGAGACGAAAGAGAAAGATAAAGAATGAGGCAGAGAGGGATATAATGGGGTATATTTTTGAAAAGAAAAATTAAAACAGCTGATGTGGTGGTTAAAAATCATACGTGTTAAAATGATAGGCATAGGACATTAAATTAGCTGTCACATAACATTCCTACAAAAATCTCAAAGATAAATGAAAGATTAAAGGCCTTGAAGCAAGCAATCTATAGTCTGACTTGATAAGAGTATCCAAGCCCAAAAAAAACAGAGACAAAAAATATAAGAACAAAATTTAAACAACTAAAACAATTAAATAACGTGTAGTCAAAATTTTAAAAATCACAACATTATTTTCTTATGAGAGATACTAAGTGTAACAAAAAGCATACCAAATGTATTTAGCAAGAGATCATTGATCATTGAGATGCCATTGACTTATTGTAATTAAATATAAGCTAATAAAATAATAACACTTCATCATAAACATATAAGATATATAGTTTCCAATACTCTCCCATTATTTTTTTTATTATATAATAATAATTTTGTTATTGATGACTACTTAGTGACGATGAACACTAGCAAACTATGACTGACATGGCATCTGTTAATTAACCATATTTAATTATATATTAATTTTTTATTCGGAAAATCTAATTTAAAAAAATAAATCATTTTGGTCAACCATATAAGTCTCATTCATAATTGTCATCTATGATAACAAATAACATTTTTCACATAATAATATACTTCTATATTGATTTTCAATCACTAAAGATCCATCTTTTGTAGTGACAAATTTTTGTAGATAATGAATATCACCGATCTTGACTTTTAATTATTGTTTCCTCAATTAGAATTCCCATGTCTAGGATAACAAGAAAATACTAACAATAATAAATAATAATAAAAACTTATAAGATTTACATATATGTAGTTTTTTTTTTTCCACATTCAATGGAGTTCCATCTAAATGGTAATGGAAAATAAAGATTAAATACATGGAAAATTTCATTTTTATACTTTTAAGTTTTGTGATATTACGTTTAGATTTTATATTTTAGAAAAATCGTCATTAATCTCAATTTAGTTTTCTATATCTATGCAAACAAACAAATCCAGTTAACTTTAACAGTTCAGAGCCAAAAAAAAAAGTTAAAAATCAGTGTTTTTTTATTGAATGATAGATGGGTCTATTTTTTTATTAGAAATTGGAAGATGAGAGTTTTGTATTAAAAAAGAATTGAACTTCTACATAGAATTTTTCTTCCAGTAGTTTCACCACTGGGCCATCTATTTCAATAGGTATAAAAACTAAAAAAAAACTTAATGATGATTTTATAGAAACGTAGATCTAAATATAATTAGAGCAATGAAATTTCCCTTGAACATACGATTTGACGTTGAAAACTTGTGTATCAGGCTCTCTTGGACCTGTAAATTGGTGGGCTAGACGGTAGAGAGTAAACCACACGTGTACTGAAAAGCCGAGCAGATTTTCATCTAAAACTCATAGGTATAATATTACATTTTAAGTTAGTATTACGGAAATATCTTCAAATATATAACCCTCTTCCTAAGTTGCATATATACATACATATTTATATATATATACATACATATTTATATATGAGCTTTGTTGGGTTAATTATAATTTACATTCCCTTTTGAACTATTAGATTTGTTTTTTTCTTGGTAAAATAGATATGTTGTATACTTATCTTAACTATTGTTTTTTTAGGTGTATATAGGTAATGATGATAAAAAAATGGTGAATATAATTAATTTTATCAAATTTATTAGATAATTTTTTATGACTGGACTCTGAACTAATTTAACTAAAGAACAATAATTTCAGAAAAAACATTATATATATATATGTATTGTAATTTAAAGGAGAAATGCAAAAGATATAAATAGTAGTTAAGAGGATAAAGTATTAATAGCTGTAATTCAACCAAAAAAATATATTAATTGCTATAACTCTGTTTTTTTGAGTTTTCTTTTGTTTTTCGGATAAAATAATTAAAGAGCTGAAATCAGGCTTCTTTTGTCAGTGATTTCATGACAGTATTGCATGTAATCTCCAGTTTACAAAATAATAAAGGAACATTTTCAAATACATCTATTCATTTATAATATAATTTAAAATATAATTTTATTGTTTCGTATAATGTATAAATATTTTTTACGACGTTTTAATTTAACATTATTGTCCATGTCAGATCTCTGTTAGAAGATAAAATATATAAAATATCATTGTATTGATTAAAATAATAATAAATTTTTAAAAATTAAAAAAAAATTTAAAAATTGAAATTAAAATATTTTTTATTCACTGCTCTTTTCTGCATCTCCTCTCTCTCATCCCTTTCTCTCTCTCCTTTTTTTTTTCTTTTCGATTTCTCTCCTTTTGAATGCTTAGCCAATGCTAAGTGGTTTTTCCAATTTTCTTCAGATTTTTCTATTGAATTCTGAAACTCTTAGCCAATGCTAAGTGGTTTACCAGTTTCCAGTTTTCCAGAAAGGAAGTATCAGGTGTAGCTTCGAAATTTTGGATGGACTTTGAGAGTAACTATATATTATTGAGAAAAAAGAAAAATTCATGTATAGGAGTGTCTGAGAAATGAAGAGATGGTCTGATGCGGTTTAAGGAGACATAATTTCATATATCATTACTCTTTTTCTTTTCCTATGGCTATGGGCATTTTCTTTTCTGCTTTTCAATTTCAAAAGCTCCTTTTTATCGTATTCATCTAAAAGAGATTTTTGTTTTTCTTTGTACATAAATATATAATTGTTTTGGTCTTGAATATGAAATTTTTTTTTGGGTCTAAATTATTTTTTTGGTCCCGAACTACCCAATCTTTGTTTGTCCTAAATATTGACAAAATTTCTCTATCAAACACTAAATTTTAAAACAATACTTAAGGCTCTTTAACCCACATTCACATTAATTGATTGTTTATATTTGAAAACTTGAGAAACCAAAGTTTTTATAAACGTTAATAGCCGAATGATTTCTTTTATTGGGCTTGTGTTTTTCGGCTATAATTGGCCAAATTAATACCGGAATATGAAAGGAAATTGAATGAGTATCAAAACCCCTCAAACGACGACAAAAATGGATGCCAACCGAGTGAGATACAGGTTCGGGTCATGAAATAGGTCGTGAAACCCTCGAACCTGAAAAACGGGTCGTGCATACCCGACTGGAGGTAGGGGATGATGACGTCAACATGAGCGTTTTGCTGACGTCATCATATGATAATATGAGAAAAAAAACTAATTTTTTTTTAAAAATTTATATTTGTTAAAAAACTAATTTACCTTTATGTCGTTAATTTTAACAGATTTTTATTTATTGATTTATTTATTTATGGTGATGGGTGTTTATGCATTATACGGAACAATGAGGTTCGATTTGGAATTATACTATACCACAGGGGGTGTATTTGAAATTCTCCCTATAATAAAAATATAAAATTTATATATTGATAAATTAATTTTTAAATTGATGAGTTAAACTCAACAATAAACTAACTAAAAATTAGTATATTATTTGGTAAACATTTTTTTTACAGTACAATGTATATATATATAGAACCAATTAAACCATGAAAGGAGTTTATTTTTTTATTTTTTGTTTTTATAAATGCATGAGATAGAGGTCTATGGACAAGAAGGCAAATATTTTATGAGATAAAGATTTTATGAATTAAGTTTGGTCGCTTAATTAGAGTAAAAATCTAATAAAATTCTCTGAATATATTATCAAAAGATTATGGGCAAGGATTTGTTTTGCTGAAGTAATTAAGTCGAATTTCAATGTGAATCGATCGAGTATCTTCACTTTATCTCTCTCTTTTTTTTCCTTGAAAATATAATATATATGCATGAAACATTATAGATGTAACCAGTTAATATATCTATCTCTTTTATGATGGGTTCAACCGAAGGAAATTATGTATCTGTCGCTAAACTGTAAAGATCATGAATAGTTTAATCTTTGATACTAATTAATCTTTTTTTTTTTTTCAATTGTACAAGTTTTTTCTTTGGTTTAAATAATAATTGTTTTATGATATTTAAAGCACATCCTTTTTTCTTTCTAAAATTGAAGCACAGTTAATAAAACAATGAGATTATTATTGTTGTGGGTATTTTTGCCAACACTTTAGGCTTTAATACCTTTATTACTAGGGTAGTATAATAAATATCCATTTTTAGTGTGGTGGGCTA
Organism: Ochetophila trinervis; assembly: GCA_003254975.1. Classification (NCBI taxonomy): domain Eukaryota; kingdom Viridiplantae; phylum Streptophyta; class Magnoliopsida; order Rosales; family Rhamnaceae; genus Ochetophila; species Ochetophila trinervis. Next base: position 39,810 of record QANX01000639.1, on the reverse strand, counting down.
GGCAATTACAACACTTTAAGCCCAAAAACTAATATAAATAGGACTATGTGTCAACCATCTAGTAGGGGGGAGGGGGCGCTCTAACTTTAGATCATAGCCAAGGAGAATAAATAAGAAAAGAAAGGGGAAAAATGGGGGATCAGATTTTATTAGCACAAAACCCTAGACAGCCGCCATTTTTGGGCTATCCTCAACAAACTCTCACCTACCTTATCTTCTTCCTTCTCCTTTGGGATACGACAGTAAGGATTTTTGGAATTTTGGGATCCATTTGATTGGACTTTGACCTTGGCATTGAGTTGATGACCCATCTTAACCATCTATTCAACCAAAAAAGCTAAAATCACTGTTCATCTTCCCTAAAAAAACACCAAAATCGACCAATCACCCCTCTCTCTTTCTCTTCACCATTTTTTTCCTCCTCTTTCATGTTGTTTTAAATCATATATATTTACTCATGGGTTCGACCACTGAATTAGGCATTAGAGGGGGAATGCCGACCACCGCACTGTGCCCCTCTGATCGAATTTTCTCATTTTGCAGGACCTGAGCAAGTTTTGAGAATGGAAGGAGGACACCCGAAAAATCGCCACAACATTTTGGCACCATCTATGGTATGCACTTACACTCGGATTTAAGGCATTAAACAATGAGGCATAATACGAATTATTAATCGCAGGACTCAAGATGGCCCAATCACTGGGAGCTAGGAGGTTGCGTAGCTACAGTGACTCACAACTAGTGGTGAGACGAGTCAATTTAGAATAACAGGCCAAAGGAGCGAGTATGATCAGCTATCTGGAGGTGGTCAAAGAACTATTAAAGGATTTTGAAGAACACCACATCACCCAAATACCCAAGGTTGAAAACTAAAATGCTGATTCGCTCGCCAAGCTAGCATCAGCTACCGAGTCAAAGCTTGTGTGCACGATACCTGTAGAGACCTTGAAACAGCCTAGTATTTCAGAAATGAAGCAGGATGTAAACCCAATCGAGGAGAGGCCAGGCTGGAGAGACCCCATCGTCAAGTTTTTGGCAGACGGCACCCTACCCAAAAACAGGTTAAAAGCCAGAAGATTGAAGTACAAAGCGCCGCACTACACACTTATCAACTGAGTTTTGTACAAGTGAAGCTTCTAATTGCCTTATCTAATATGCCTAGGGGAAGATGAAGTGGACTACATCATGAGAGAGGTCCATGAGGGAGTTTGTGGGAATCATGCAGGAGGGCAGTCGTTGGCACACAAAATAGTTCGCCAAGGCTATTACTGGCCAACCATGCAGGGATATGCGAGGAAGTTTGCGAGAAGATGCGACCCCTGCTAAAGCTTAGCAAACGTTCAGAGAAGACCATTGGAACAACTCACCTTCGTCGTGAGCCCATGGCCATTTGCTTAGTTGGGAGTTGATCTCATCGGTATGCTTTCGACAGGACGGGGCCAGGTGAAATTTGCAAAAAATGGCCATTGACTATTTCACCAAGTGGGTGGAAGCTGAACCCCTATCGACAATCACATAAGCTAAAACCTCAAGTTTCATTTGGAAATCAATCATCTGCTGCTTCGGGATACCTCACACTATCGTCACAGACAATGGTAGACAGTTTGACAACAAAAACTATAGAGATATGTGCTCGAGTTTGGGAATCAAAGCAGCGTTCTCTTCACTGTTTCACCCCCAAGCTAACGGCCAAGTTGAGGCCGCAAACAACATCATGTTTAGGTTCTACATGCTGTTCAGGGACATGAGCTACCTTTGTTTGGGTTCCTAGACCATTGTTTTCAGTTTCAAACTCCACCTCAACTTGAGTATTATCATTTTTACTCTTGTCGTCAATTTTATCATTTTTCAGATCTAAATAAGGCATGACAGATTCATTGAACACCTCATCTCTACTGATTATCACCTTAAAACCACTAGACTTATACAACCACAATTTATAACCTTTGACCCCTTCAGGATATCCTAGAAAGATGCATTTGACAGCTCTAGGTTCTAATTTACCATCCCTTTGATGGGCATAAGCTTGACAGCCAAAAATTCTAAGGTTAAACAGATCAGGGATATAACCATTCCACATAAACTCAGGGATATTACAATTTATAGCAGTGGAGGGACATCTATTAACCAAATAAGTGGCAGTAACCACAGCTTCCCCCCAGAAAGACTTAAGGAGACCAGAACTGACCAGCATACATCGAACCTTATCTAATAAGGTTCTATTCATCCTCTCAGCAATTCCATTTTGCTGAGGGGTGTATCTTACTGTCCTATGCCTCTGAATTCCTTTGATAGAACAGTAAGAGTCAAACTCAGTGTTACAAAACTCTAAGCCATTGTCAGTTCTAAGAATTTTAAGCCTTTTACTAGTTTGGTTCTCTACCAGTTGACACCAAGCCTTAAATTTACCAAAAGTCTCACTTTTCTGTTTTAACAAGTAAACCCAAACTTTCCTAGAATAATCATCCACTATAGAGAGAAAATACCTATTTCCCTCTTGAGTAGAAACTTGTGAGGGACCCCATAGATCAGCATAAGCATAATCTAAGACAGAAGCAGATCTATGCAAACCAGATTTAAAACTAAGCTTGTGATGTTTTCCTAAAATGCAGTACTCACAGAAATCCATTTTGCTTATGCTATCTTCTTTAAACAGACCTTGTTTACTCAAGAATTGCATACCTCTTTTACTAATGTGACCTAGCCGATTATGCCAGAGTTGAGTTTTGACTAAGCTAGTAATAGCAGCTAAACTACCAGTCACAGTACTACCTTGGAGAACATACAGACCATTTAATTTGACTCCCTTCATAACAATCAAAGACCCTCTTGTAATTTTCATCACCCCACACTCAGTTTTACAAGAGTACCCTGCTTCATCTAGCATTCCTATTGAAATTAAATTCCTCTGTAAGTCAAAAATGTGTCTCACATTTTTCAGAATCCTAACAACTCCATCTGACAGCTTAATGGACACATCTCCTATCCCAACTATGTCACAAGGCATATTATTACCCATAAGAACCTGTCCTCCATTTAGTTCTTGATAGTCACTAAACCAGTCCCTAACAGAACACATGTGATAGGTACATCCAGAATCAAGAATCCATACTTGATCATAAGTTTGGGTAGAAACGGCTAGGACATCCCCTATTTCAGACTCCCTAGATGCCACAGCAGCAGCACCATCATCATTGGTTACCTTATTATTCTCATCTCTTTTCCTTTTAAAACAATCTTTGATCATATGACATTCTTTATGACAGTAAAAACACTTTCTGCCTCTAGTCCTAGATTTGGACCTAAACTTGCCTCTACTCTTATTCCTTGTAAAAGAACTGTTATTATTCTTAGTAAAGTTTCTACCCCTTACTATAAGACTCTCAAACTGAACATATCCCTTTTTCTCAATCTTAATTTCTAGGTCCTCAGATCTAAGAGAATTTATAACAATTTTAGTAGTAAGAGTTTCACGGCCATATTTAATAACATTCTTAATTTCTTTATAAGGTTCAGACAGAGAATTCAAAAGAATTACAACATGATGCTTATCAGTAAATTTTTCATCAGAATTAGCCAAGTCTAATCCTAACCGATTAAATTCATCAAGGTTTTCATCAAGATCCTTTGAAGGATCCATCCTAAAACCAAAAAATTTCTCTAACAAATAGATTTTGTTAGGAAGAGACTTAACTAAGAACAACGATTCTAATTTAGCCCAAATAGCAGAAGAGGTTTTAAAGTCATTTACCTTCCTCAAGATGCTGTCAGAAAGATGCAAGATTATCATGCTGTAGGCTATCTCATCCATGTCCTTTTTCTAGTCATCGGTGAGAGCTTGAGGGTAGGATTCATCAATCGCTTTGGCTACCTTCTGTTGAACGAGGATTGCCTTCATTTTCTGTCTCCACAGCAGGAAATCCCCTTCCTATCGAACCTCTCCAGTTCGAACTTGGTCCCCATGATCAAGAATTGATCACGAACACAGAAAAAGAAAGAATCGAAACAAAAGACGACACACAAATGAATTTTGAGATTCAAGAAAACTCCCAAGACTTTCTAACCCCTCACAGACCAAGCTCTGATACCACTATTGTAAACTATAAAGAATGAAAAATAGAAGCAAGAAGAAAGAAAACACAAAGAATTGATAGAGGTTCGGCAATTTGCCTACATCCTCTTGTAGCTCCACCAAAGGAACTCTTGCTTACTATTAATGGAAGATTTTACAAACTAGAGACCAGAACAACACTCTCTGAACACTCCAAAACCGAAGCCCTTTTACACCTTTACACACATATCACTTTTACCATGAAAGTGATCTCCTAGAATCCTAAGAAAGAAATAAAGGAAGAAGAAAGCAATCAGAAAAACCAGAGAGCACACATACGAAGGAATCGCATTCAACTTAAAAACCTAATCCCCAAATCTATCAACCCTCCACTATATACAACATTACNAGAGGTTCGGCAATTTGCCTACATCCTCTTGTAGCTCCACCAAAGGAACTCTTGCTTACTATTAATGGAAGATTTTACAAACTAGAGACCAGAACAACACTCTCTGAACACTCCAAAACCGAAGCCCTTTTACACCTTTACACACATATCACTTTTACCATGAAAGTGATCTCCTAGAACCATAAGAAATAAATAAAGGAAGAAGAAAGCAATCAGAAAAACCAGAGAGCACACATACGAAGGAATCACATTCAACTTAAAAACTTAATCCCCAAATCTATCAACCCTCCACTATATACAACATTACAATAAGTTAAATGTTGAAACGGTGCGCTTAGACTATTATAACCAAAACGCTACCGTTTAGTACAAAGCTGTTAAATATGTATCAAAACACAACAGTAATTATCACTGTTATAGTATATATCTCAATTCCAGTACTTTTTAGAAGTTCAAGTTTAATTATGATAATTTAATAATCACCATATCCACAGTAGTATTGAAGATTGATTTCTTGAAGCAAGAAAATCCAGTCTTTCATCTCTTTAAAATTCCTCATTTCCTCTCCTTTATTTTTTTGTTAATAGAAAGAATTAAAAGGAGCCCGCTAGTCCTGTAATTAAAACCCCTATTCCTGTTAGAAATGCTGCAGAAGCAACTAATAGAACTACAATATTTTTTGTTATACTATAGATTGGAGTATTGTCGAAAGGCTAACATTGTTGCTTTGAGCATTTTTCCATTACTTCATCAGAAATATGTGGTGCATAGGCACTATTTGGTTTGAGATATTTTTTAAGCTTCAGTGTTATATATGTTTGGATTCAATAAACTTATTATCAGATAACACACATAAAAGCAGCAAACTAACATTAAAATATATATATATATATATATATATATATGTTTGTGTTGAAAATTATTAAATTTTGGATTTTCTCTTTTGATTTTATTATATTTTTAATTATTTGACCATACTAGAATACATGCTTTTTTGTTTTATTATATATTTGATTATTTGAACATACTAGAATAAAATGGGAAAGCAGTTGCATGAGTGGATTTAAGCTTTTACAAAAACCTTTTTAGGACTTTTTTCTTATTTTTAAATAAAGTACAAATTTCTTTTCCACATTTAATGTGTGAATTTACTGCTTTATATGAATTTTTTTCTCTTTATTTTTTGTGAATTAAAGATTATATAAGGTAAAAACAAAATATAGATAAAACTTAAAAAATAATTATTAACAGAAGTTGAATCAATTATGGATTCTACGTCATTAAGGAAAAATTTTCATTAGTTATAAATTTATCAAAATAGCCACATAACATATAAATTTATCAAAGTACCAAACAACATACCACAATAGAAAGAAAAAAAAGCATTTTTTTTTTCCATAGTGTAAAGGTATTTGTTTTATTAAATCCTCAATACATTATTTCGTGTGTCATATTGGCAAATATGGAGCCTATTGGGGATGAGAATTACTGAAAAAAGATGATGCTGTAGGATTACAACCATTCCATACTTGGTCCCTCTTTTCCAAAACTTGAGAAACGTTTCCTTTGAAAGTAGGTCTCTCAATAGCATATTCTATCAAATCCCTGTGACATTGTAGGCCAACTTGTGCAAGAAGAGTGCAACAATCATCGGTGACGGTGGTTCCAATATTAGTGAATACGGCCAGGTATACTTGTTTGCCGCATTCAGCTCCGAGTTTATCTGCACAATCTAACAGATGCTGCATGCTTATTGGTGCAGGGGCTGGTGCTGGAACAGCAAGACCTGGTAAGATGGTGATCGCCATGCTTCCAAGAAGCACATGTTAAATATTATAGATCTCATGTGATTCAATAGCACATAAATTTATAAACATACCATTCACCATTGATTGATTAAGTGCTTGATTTGATGTTTCTGATGTTTGATTGCTTTCTGCCATTGATAACTGCAAAATAATAAACACGTTAAGAGACCTCTATGAAATCTGTTCTCCCAACCCAGCCTCCTTCTCTTTAGGTCAAAATAATAATACGTACATAAAATAGTGGCTCTCATCTCATATTTATAACCCACACAAAATAATAATAATAAATATAATAATATTTATTTAAAATAGAGATGAGTCCAATTATATAAGACTTTACTGATACAGAGGTATTAGGTTTCTTTGGTCTAATGGGCCCACCAAAGAATTAAGGGAGAACAGATTCCAATGGGCCTCTTTATTTATTATTAATCAATGTCTCCAATCCCATTATTGGAAACACAGAAGCCCAGTAAGTGAGTCCACCTGATTATGCCCAGTCCACATATAATTATTCTAACAGCACAGTCACCATTACTGCTGGGGAAATGTTCAGCCTTGCCATGGCCACAATGAGTTTAAGAATTGCTTATGTTTTGGTAATGTGGCAATTAAAGCTGTCGTCTTGGAATGTCTGTACACTCTAAAAATGTTTGCTGTATTTATAGGATGATGGGAACATGGGGATAGAAGTGGGAAGAGGACAATATAAATTTTGAAACGGCTTATTAATGAGGAAGTTTTAAAGTTTAGTCATTGTTTTTTTATTTATTTTTATTTTTTATAATTAGCTGACAACATTTGTGTGTTTTTTTTCTTGTCATTATTAGGGGAATAGGGACGAAACTGATCAAGTAATTTAAACGAAAATTTATTGAAATAATTATTTCCTTAGGTCCCTCTTTTTCACTAGGACTTTATTAAATGAGAAACATTTAACCTTCTATCTTTGGTGAATAACATTTAACCTTCTAGTATGAATATGTTGAAGCCGATAGTCATAAAGAAAATGTATATGATGTATGCAAAAAAACCTTTAGAATTTTAATTTAAATCAAACTCTATTTAACCTTAATTTTATTAGAATTTGTTTTATTAAAATTGGATTGGTTAATTAAGCATTATCAGTGCTGTAGTTCTATTAGGATATTTCATAAATTGCTCTAGTAATTTATTTTTATAGAGGGATTTTAGGGTACGTTTGGTATGACTATACTGTACTAATTCTGTTATACTCTATTAAACTGAAATTTATAGTTTTAGATTTTACTTTATTAATATAGTACAGTGTTCAGTAGAAGATTGTATTATACTACAAATTTTGTACAAAAAAATTAATTTTATCAATTAAAATTAATTTGTACAATTATTGTTTATATAATTTTCTTAAACAATTATATTATTAAGAATATAAAAGTTGAGAAAATTAATTTCTTTTTATTATTCCTCATCATTTATTTAAATAATTAAATTATGTAGAGTGTATTAATTGAATCATAATAACATTATATAATATATTTTTATATAAAAATAAAATAAGAAAAAATAATGGCATTTTAATGATTTTTTTATCACTTTTGCAAAATTATAGTACAAAGAACAATTACCGCGCCCATGTATTGCAAAATGAAAAAAAATAAAAAAATAAAAAAATAACCGGTTATATAACAGAAAATAAAAAATAAAAAGAGAAACAATTGTGCATAGCTAAGGAAAAAAATTAGATGATCCTAGGAATAGCTATCAAGGCTGATCTAGACACAAATATATGTGTACATCATATATAGAACCCTCATATTATGATACTGGAACCATTTAATTTTTGCTCTACCACTTGACTTAAAAAGGTATAAAAAGAGCATTGAAAAGTATCTACTTCTACGCCAAATCAAATATTATATAAAAATTGTAAAGTCCTATTGTTTAGGCTACTAAACAGCTATTACAGGATTATATTCTTTTTAATTCTTTCTATTAACAATGTATGTATATATATATATTTATGGATAAATGATTTAGTGAGCTACATATTCTATGTAGGCAAGTTAAAAAAGCCTGAAAATCTAAAATCCGACCAAATCCGTTCGAAAAAATCCGACTTAAATTCAGCCCTAGTTCGATATGGCCCGAGCTTGAAATTGTCCAATTTCGTCTTGGACTGGACTCAAACTTTAAAATTTTAATATAGATCCGGCCCGAAGTTCGACTTATTGAGTTGATTTGAAGCCTGACCCATTGGGCTATCCCTTGGGCCGGCCCGAAGTCCCCACCACTCATTTGGGCTGGTCCAAACTCTAATCCGATATAATTTTTTTTATATGTCTAAATAACTATTGGTCTAAATTATAAACTACATCACATTAACAAAAAATGATAAAAAAATTTAATAATTAATTATCTATATAGATATGTATAACAACTATTGGTCTAAATCCTAAAAGTTGCTATGCAATTGAATAGTTTATTTATTTAATATGTATAACAAGATCAAATTTATTCTATTTGAAAGATGAAATTTATAATTTTTTTTATTAAAATTTAAACTTATGATGTATTTTGAGTGTATAAAAATATTATAATATTTATTCTTTATATAATAAGTTTTAAGTAAAAAAAAAACTGTTTTTAAATTAAACTTTGGGCTCTAAATTTGGGCTTAAACCCAAAGTCTGAGCTCGATACTCAAGCTCAAAGTCCAGCTTGATACCCATAGGGTTGGGCACCGGGATTAAATTTTGGAGTATTGGTCTGACTCGAATTCTATCTCCAATTCGAACATGCTTGAGCCCCGAAGTTTTGGGCTCGAGCTAGGCTGAGGGCCTGAATTTACACCCCTAATCCCATATTATTATACCATATGATTATATGACACAAAAGTTTTACTATTTTCACCTACTGGAGATGGATTATCAATGAGATCTATATAAATGCTATATATGTGACATTTTTAATGGTTACTTTTAAATATTTCACTTTCTCTTATTATAATTTTAGTATAAAATTAAAGAGAGAAATAAGGGATCCTAAAGACATAAAAAATTATATTTTCTTGTTTCAAAAAATCAACCTTCATTATGTGGATATGGTTATTGGGATAAGCAGAATAGTTTTCTATTTTCTTAAACAAAAGGCAAAGAAAGAAAAAAGAACACACATCATGCAATACTGATCTTTTCCAAATCAACCTGTCTACTGGTATTTCTTTTTCTTTTTTTCTCTCTTAATTTCCAAATATAGAATTATAAGAAGCAAATTACAAAATACTTTTCTCCTTATAAAACATTCTCTAAGCAAAGTAACCATCATTCGGCGAGACACAAACTTTAGCATTACATGTACTCTAGAAATTACTTAAGTAAATTCCACTCCCACCTTCTAAAAACCATGGACATGTGAAAATATTGGCCAATATTTTCAATGTTGAATCCCTTAGCCTTGTTTTGATCTTGATGCGTGTAGTAAACACCAAAATTATAATACTGAATTTACCAGAACTATAGTAGTGGCAAGTCCAGGTCGAATCCACAGGGACTGTATTGAATTCCAATTTAAATTCTATCTTAGTAAAATACTAAACTAAAAATATAAAAATGGGAGATTTTAGATTGCTTGTAAAATATTTTAAATTAAATCAAAACTAGTAAATACTAAAAATAAATAAATAAGAGAAATTCTTAGGATTAGAATAATTCATAAGACTAGTAAACAATTGATCATAGACATAAAAATTCCAATTCTTATTCAGTTCGGCATAAATAATTGACACGACCTAATTATTCTATATTTCTCACTAAAATAAACTAATCCAGATACGATCATGAATTAATTATAAATTCTGAAATTAAATCTAGAATCAATGTGACCTGAATTTTTCTTAGAAAATAATCAAGAACAAGAGAAAAGCCAAATAAAGACAAACTCTACAAACGTTGCAAATTTTTAATCTAATTTATATTTTTCATAGACAATTAACAGAAACTGGGATCATAACTATTAAAGTCTATTTGCTACTAATTATTAAAAACTCAATACGATTGAGAATTCAATTTAGCAATAATCCAATCTCACATAAAAATAACGGATTCAAATTATAATTATGAGAAATTGAAAATATAAACAATAAACACAAAATAACATAAACTGAATGATTAAATTGGATTGAAATAAAAATAAGTTTCACAATTGCATAACTAGTTTAGAATTATTCTTACCTAAGAATAAAAGATTAAAAGCACAAACTTGAGAGAAAAATTCAATTCTAATGGTAAAAATTGTCTAAAAGTCAGCTTCTTCTTTTACAACAATGATAAAATATATTTATATTAAAACCTAGGACTACAGCTGATAAAATCACACAAAAACGACCAAATTCGCGCCCACCCAGGTGGCTGGCCAGGTGCTTGGGCAATGCACCTGGGCTGCACTGCATTGCTCCTAATGTCTGCTTAATTATGATTTTGCCACTGCTTCTTCATTTTTCTGTTTAATTACGATTTTGCCATTGTTTCTTCATTTTTCATCTTTTTAAGCTCAAATCCACCTAAAACATAGAAAAATACAAATTAATCCATTTTAAGTGAATAAAACATGCTCAAATCAAGAATTAAGGTACATAAAATATATATAAATTGCATCCCATCAGATCTCCTCAAACATTTTTATTTTATTTTTTATGTTCATAATTAATTAGCTATATATAGTGATAGAAAACAAAATGCTATTATAAAGAATGGGAATTAGATTTATAATATTTCCACATCTGTCTTTGAGGAACAATGTGGAAAGATACAAAATAAATAATACCTCAAACATAATACCATTTGATGTAATATACACGTTATCATAATTAAATTAATCATAAAGTTAAAAAGATGGTGTTATTGATGTTAAGACTACAAACATATATGAAAGCAATAGTTTGCATAACATATTGATTTTTTTTTGATTTAAAAATGCAAGAGATTTTATTGTTTAAGCCTAATACAATTTTAGTTGGAAATTTGCAATTTCAATACCTTAGTAATTTATTTTAGATAAGCTGTTATGGAATTTTTAGAAGTGAAAATAAAGAATTTAATGAACTTCTGTTCTAAAAGTCACTATGTCGGCAATTCTAACTTCTATACCACTTTGAATTTAATGAACAATTAATTCTATAATAAATTTAACTATCTTTCATTTTTGGGTTTGTTATTTATTTATTTATTTTTTAAGTGGATTAAATTCGACATATGTATGCCGAACTTCTCAATTATAACAATTTAATTTATTGTTCCATTAAGACAGCTAAGTTGGCAAAGACCGTTGGCAGAATTTCTCAATTATAACAATTTAACTTATTGTTCTATTAGGACAGCTAAGTTGGCAAAGATCACTGCCACTACTGTTAACTCTAAGATGCAATTTCCCATCCAATCTCAAAAAAAAAAAAATTAATATATCTATAACTTAAAAAAAAAATTAATATATCTATAACTTTTATTCTTTTTATTAAATTCAATCGTCAATATAATTAAAAGATCATGAAAAGTGGGAAAACTATAGATTTGAGATACATGCTTTACTTTATTTTATTTAGTATAAACAATTAAGCTAAACTTTTATTCTTCACGGGACTTGTTTCTGTCAAACTTCGTCATGCTTGGAAAAAAATAAAAATAAAAAAATCAATTATGGATACTTGGATCTCACATGTGCATGGAGCTGAGTGTAAAACCATATATGATAATTTACCTACCCATGTTAATGCCATTGGAGAGCAAATGCCTATACCTGCTTCAAGTATGATTCGGTCCCATAGTGTATCTGGTGACCTGCATGGTGTTCGACTTGACTCAATTGCAGCAGATATTCTGAGGAAAGAGACAGAGCAAGAAACTTTTGCTTGACCTTGAATTACTCCTGCTGGTATTGATTTCTTCTTTTTTCTCCTTGACATTCATGAATTGCTTATGTACCTGTTCCAGTTTTATGTATCTATATGTGTTAAATTCGTATATATTCAGAAAGGTCTTGTTTGGGCTAGTCTTCTATATTTTCTTTTATCAACTCATTGATTTGTATGCTAATACAATAATAATGCAAGATACATAAAAATTGAAGCATGCATAAAAATGTGAAGGTAATAACTTCTGGACAGCATATCCAAAGTTGAACTTCTGTATACAGAGATCTGATAAGGTGTTTGGACAGATTTTCCTAGTTTATATCAAATCAGTATATCTGCATTTGAACATACATGTAATTAATGGGCTTCTTTCCTCTTGATTATATCCTCTTTTATCATCTCCACAGAGTTTGATGGTTCATTTTTAGTTTCTCGATTTTAATATAACTGCTTTGCTCATAAGTAATATATTATTCTATGGTAAATTGTTATAAAGAACTTTATTAATTATGGAATCTGCAATGTTTAACAGAGGTTCTGTCACCTGATGAAGTGGAGGCCTTTCTGGTTCTTCAAAAATGCCTTGAAATGTGGAAAAAATATGTATTTACAGAAGCAGTTGCTCCATGGGAAAAAAGAAGTAAAAAAGAAGCAGTTGTTTTGTGTTGAATGAAAGCATGAAGCTTGGTTTTGTGGAATGGAAATGCAGCCAGAAAAGAAAGGGAATGGAAGCTGCAGAAATTAGTTTATTTTGGCTGAGTTAAAGTGTAAAGTTACTTGTTTTGAAGTAACAGATTTGTCTATTTTTAATTTGGCTATGTTTAGATGTGTTGTAATGTAAGTGATGCTGAATTTGTGGGATATTTTGGTTAGAGTAAGGGCTGAAATTGAGTGGCATTACGTGAGTCACATGATGAAACGAGGGGCTGGACAGATTAGGTAGAGGCAAGCACGCCTACCACAGTTCGTGTACATTTGGTTTAAATCTGTTTTTTCAGCTTTATTTTATTGAAACCCGATTGTATGAATATGCTGGGAAAATTTCCAGACTTTTGAGTTTTGTTTACTTCTTCTTCTTCCTCTTTTGTCTTAGTTGAAATTCTTAGCCAAAATTCCAACACTAACCCAGAGCCATTTTTCTATGCTCCAGAGGCGACGTCTTATGTGAGTTTGAGTTTGTGATTCAAAATTGTATTCCGAGACTGATAGAGTATGTTCCTAATACTATATTCACAAATTCCCAGATTTCAATTTATTCTGCAGCATTATTTTGAGATGCAAGATGGTGTAATTCCTGTTTATGCAAATAAGGATGGTAAAAAAGCCAAGAACTTGTATATTATTTATTATAGTCGTACTGCTGTCTTAATCTGATTGAGAAATTTTAAAAAGCTCTCTC
>QANX01000639.1:0-26244 GCA_003254975.1 Ochetophila trinervis | reverse complement strand
TTTTTTTTTTTTTTTTTTTTTTTTTTGCAGCAAAAGAAGAGCTTTTCCCTGTTGCTGATGCCACAACTTTCTTCACTGATCTGCATCACACACTTCGAGTTATAGCAGCTGGGAATATCAGAACCTTATGCCATCATCGACTTAATCTTTTGGACAATAATAAAAAGGCTCCATCTCAATCAAATTGCAGCCACAAGGTGCTTTGATGATTACCTCAGAAACTATAACAAAATATTTTAAGCTGAGCTTAATATTTAGTTAAAACTTGAATGGCTACTTATTTAATTGATTTCAAGTTTTGCAATTGTAATATATTGTTTAATTAGCAGAAACTAATCATAAAGTTAAAAAAAAAGTCAGTATTATTGATCTCTGAGATTACAAGCATATTCTAGCATTTTAAGACATCATGCTGCTAGCAACAGCATGCAAAAGCAGCAAATCTAATCTTTATTTTCAAAAAGATGGTGTAGGAGCCGAAACAGCACAACCACTCCAAACTTGGTCACGCTTAGCCAAAACCTCATTTATATTTCCTTTGAAATCAGGTTCCAATAGAAGATTTTGCACCAGATCATCATGGCATTCCTGCCTTGTCTCTACAAGCGCAGTGCTGCATTTGACACTCGCATTCCAATTTTTGAATACTGCCAAGTACACTTCAATGCCGCAGTCTCCGAGACTATCACCAGTCTTTCAAAAACTTTAAGCTCACTGGTGCAGGGTCTGGTACTCCGATTGCCTGACCTAGTAAGATCACAACTCCAATGCTCCCCAACAACAAAATCACCATCTTTGAACACATTTTCATCAAACTTGCCATGCTAATTATTTTTTTTTTCTTTGTTCTGAATAATATAGTTAATCTTTTGTGTCTTTGGTTAGCCAAAGTTGGTGTGGGGATACGACTCAATGGAATGAAAGTGCTTATTTATATATATGTTTATTTAAAGAGATGAGAAATACTAGCACTTAATTCGAAATGAAACAGCTTTTTTTCATTTAAAATGTATTGCTAATAAAGTTCCTCTTGATTAATTAAGTATTAATAAATGAATGTCTGCAGTTTTTTTCTTCCTCGACTTGTTCTGCATATTTGTGTTGTTTAATTATGGTTTATAAGACTTTATATTGTATGTTTCAGTAAGAATTTCAGCTTTTCAAAATTTAGATTGCTTACCATGTCACTGTTTTACAGTTATATGCAAGGGAAATTAGCTAACGGCAAAAGAGTGTTTGAAACTTGAAATAGAATCTTACCTTAATCTAGATGATATATTTATAAAAATACACACAAACCTGGACAGTTAGAGAAAAGGAAAAGAAAAGACAACAATGAAGAAACTTGTAAACTTCCTTCATTAATTAATAAGCAGTTTCAAAATTTATATTTTCCTCTCCCCACTCCTAACACCCCTGTTTCTATCGTCCTATAAATAAAGTAAACATTTTCAGACTAGAGACATCTCCATTCTCCGAATAGACAGCTTTGCCACATTACCAAAAGATAAGAAATTCTTAAAGTAATCGTGGCCATGGCAAGGCTGAACATTTCCCCAGTAATGATGATTGTGCTTCTGGGAAGCGTGGCGGTCACCATCTTACCAACACTTGCAGTTCCAGCACCAGCCCCTGCACCAGTAAGCATGCAACATCTGTTAGATTGTGCAAATAAACTCGGATCTGAATGCGGCAAACAAGTATACTTGGCCGTATTCACAAATATTGGAACCAACGTCACCAAGGACTGTTGCACTCTGCTGGTACGAAGAGGGCTCAAACCTTGTCACGATGCTTTGATAGAATATGCTATTCACAGGCCTACTTTCAAAGGAAACATTTCTCAAGTTTTGAAAAAGAGGGACCAAGTATGGAATGGCTGTAATTCTACAACATCATCTTTTTTTCAGTAATTCTCATCCTTAACGTAGACTCCATTTTTGCCAATCGTGTATGACACTCGAAATAATGTATTGAGGATTTAATGAAACAAATGTATTTATGCTATGAATAACACTTGTTCTTTCCCTCTTTATAACACAATGAATGTCAAATCATAGCAATATCTCTATTCTTATTGTCTCCAAGTATGATTGATCCATTAGTTCTTCCACAGCTTGGTTTTTAAGGCTTTCCGGTCCAAAATAATATATAATAGTAGGGCGGCGTTGATGATCATCAGGAGGTATATCTTTCCCTGTTCAACCTCCATTGCAAAAATATCTGAAAGACGGAAAGTTTTTAAGAAAATCCAACTTAAACATTGATAAAAGTGATAAACTTTCTTATTAATCTTTAACATGCTTAAAGTGTTACTTGAGCTATGTTTCTCAGAGAATGGAAAGAGCGGTCCTGGCTTGCCATTTTATCGTGTGTGGATCTGACGTGTTCGGTGGCAAACCATTTTTGTTTCCTTGCTTCTCAACCTCTTCTTCATCAACATGCCACGATTCTCCTATATGTCATACAAATTCGAACTTTTAGAAATGTTTGAGTTTTGATGACTATTCTAAGCACCAAGAAAATGAAGATTAGCTTGAAAATCACCAAGCAGAATTTCAGTTTATCTATATGGTTGTGGGAAAGGAAATGGGGTTCCTTGTTTAGGCATAATGACAATTGCACGTAGACTTAGTTTTCCTTTTTGTCTTATTACAGTGAGGTCATAAGTATAACTACTTACTGTCTGAATTGAACACTTGTGTTACATAAGCTGGTCTGTCCGCCCAACCATTTCGATACTGCTTCAATCCATGCCTATAAGAATAACCAAAACAGGGTTTTTTTTTTAAAAAAAAAAGAGAGATAAAATTAAGAAAGATAGAATAATTTTCAGCAAATCTACGTCCATATCAAACACGGCTACTGCATTTAACCGACAATGATTGATTGTCTATAAAAGCAGTCCATATCTTGACCATGAAAGATAGACTGCAGCCTCTTAAATCAATATGTCCTGCTTTCATTGGCTTTGTATTTCAATGCCAAGTTCAGTTTCTTACCAGTGAATTAGGCTTTGAAATACAAAGCCTAGAACCAAATCAGTTCTTTTTTATTTTTTCAATTTTTCAATTTTTTCATTTTTTCGATGTGTTTAGCCTGATACTTGCATGGAATTTTTTACACTTCAAAACAACTCACATCAAATTGGTATTTCTTTGCAGCAGATCGGCAGAGAAAGAGACCGAGCCAAGAATTAAGCCAAAGAAGACGAAGCTTAATCTTAAGCAAAGGCTTATAAACTCAGAAAAAAGAAATGCCTGAGCAACAAGAAAATAGACGTTTAATACTCTAAACAACTTGATCTAACAATCCATAACAGAGAACTAACTGTTAGAAGATGACATTTTTGGTGACCAAAGCTGCTGCAAAATTCTGTGTGCAAACTACTATGGAGAACAAATTTAGTTTCTGTTTTTGGTTTAGAATTCTAGTTGGTTTGTAATGGTTATTGCATATTTAGCAGCCATTTTAGTTACTTTGTAATGTAACTTGCTACTGTCATATCCTCTGAAAATGGAGGGATATTTTTTTTGATTTTTGAAAAAAGTTACTGCAACTTTTGCATTTTACAGCTTTGCATTTTGCAGCTTTTGTATATTGCAGTAGGCAAAACAGTAGCTACTCATGATATTGGTCAGAGATGTATATGTATTGTTAAAAATTCAAAATGAAACCAAGTTTTACTGTTTTTCTCTCAAGTTCTCTCTGCAACTTCCCCTCTTTCTACTTCCTCTCTTTGTTGAAACTTTAGGTTATTCTCACAATTTGGTATCAGAGCCATATTTTCTGATCTTTGAGAGGGCTAAACTCATTTGTAAAACAAAAGGCAAGTGAGGAAAAGGGTCATACACCCCAGAGAGTAAAAAAAACAGAAAAGCTTCAAACTTTTTTCCCTTTTCAAAAATGGCTTCAGCTTCATATTCAGCTCCATCACCACCAGTTTTCACTGGTGAAAATTACAGCATCTGGTCTATCAAAATGAAAGCTTATCTCCAAGCTTTTGATCTTTGGGAGGTCACTGATCAAGGAGTGGAACCAGAACCATTGAGAGCAAATCCAACAGTTGGTCAAATGAAGCAACACAGTGAAGAAGTAGCTAAGAAGTATAAAGCCTTGGCTGCCATCCACTCTTCAATCTCAGATGTTACTTTTACAAGGATAATGGCTTGCTCCATAGCAAAAGAGGCTTGGAACATACTCAAAGAAGAGTTCCAAGGAAGTGCTAGGACAAGGCAAATGCAAGTCCTCAACTTTAGGAGAGAGTTTGAAACTCTCAAGATGAAAGAATCTGAGAAGGTGAAGGATTTTACAGAAAGAATGATGAATGTTGTGAATCAGATTCGAGTTCTTGGAGAAGAGCTCTCTGATTAAAGAGTGGTGGAGAAGGTTCTAGTGAGCTTACCTGAGAGATTTGAAGCTAAGATCTCTTCTCTTGAAGAATCAAGAGATCTTAGTGAGATATCTCTTTTAGAATTGTTGAATGCACTTCAAGCCACAGAACAAAGGAGAGATATTAGGCAAGAGGAAGCAATTGAAGTTGCCATGGTGGTGAAACAGAAAGGTAAAAGTGCTGTCTTTACCTCAAAAAAGCAATTTCCAGATAGGAAAGAGAAAGGGAAGGAGAATTCAAGCAGAGATGTGGAGAGGAAGAAATTTGGGCCATGTTTCCATTGTAAGAAAGATGGACATACTGCCAAATTTTGTTGGTTTAGGTCAAATGTCCAATGTAGGCATTGTAAACGATTTGGCCATATAGATAAAGTTTGTAAGAAGAAAAGAGAACAAGTTCAATATGTTAACCAAGCTCAAGTGTCGGGTGAGATCCAAGAGAAACCAGAAAATTTATTTTCAGCTTCTTGTTTCAAAGCTGTGAGTAACAAAGGAGAATGACTAATTGATAGTGGATGTTCTAGTCATATGACTCACAATGAGCAACTCTTTGTGAGGTTAGACAGAGATGAGCATACAAAAGTCATAATCGGCAATGGAGCTTTGGTGGATGCTATTGGAAAAGGAGATGTGGCTGTCACTACACCAACAGGTACTAAACTCATTTGTGATGTTTTACTTGTTCCAGAAATTAGTGAAAATCTATTGAGTGTTGCTCAAATGTTAGAGAAACAATATTCTTTAAATTTTTTAAAAAATCAGTGTGCTATATATGATTCTCAAGGAAAGGAAGTCTTGTGTGTAAAAATGAAAGACAAAAGCTTTATAGTTGATTTGGGAGAGAATAAGCACACTACACTTAAGGCAAAAGCTGAGAGTGACTCTCAACTATGGCACAAAAGATTTGGCCATTGTAATTATGGCTCCTTGAAGTTTATGCATGATCAAGGAATGGTTCGAGACCTGCCTAAGGTGAAAGAAAGTGAGGGGGTTTGTGATACATGTTAGTTTGGTAAACAAAAAAGGTTGCCTTTTCCTTCAAATGCAACTTGGAGAGCTGATGAGAAATTGAAGTTGATTCACACAGATGTGTGTGGATCAATGAGTGAGGCATCCTTGAATGGAAGTAAATATTTTATAATCTTCATAGATGATTACACAAGATATTGTTGGGTTTATTTTCTTATACAAAAATTTGATGTTGCTGCAAAATTTAAGGAGTTCAAATCCTTGGTTGAGAACCAGTCACAAATGAGCATTAAAATTATAAGGTCTAACAATGGAGCTGAATATGCAGCTAGCTCATTTGAGACTCAATGCAAAACTACAGGGGTTATTCACCAATTCACTACTCCATACACTCCACAACAGAATGGAGTTAGTGAGAGGAAAAACCGAACTATAATGGAGATGGCAAGATGCCTTATTTATGAGAAAAATCCGCCAAAATCTTTTTGGGCAGAAGCTGCTAACACAGCAGATTATTTGCTTAACAGAGTTTCAAGCAAAGCTTTGGATTCCAAAACCCCTTATGAAATGTGGCATGGAACCAAGCCTTCAGTTGATCATTTAAAAGTATTTGGGAGTATATGTTACATGCATATACCCGAAATTAAGAGAAGCAAGTTCGACAAAAAGGCTGCTGTTGGAATTTTCATGGGTTACTCTTTGGCTTCCAAGGCATATAGAGTTTATGATGTGAATGCAAAGAAACTTGTTGTTTGCAAGGATATTGTTGTAGTTGAATCAGCTTCATGGGATTGGAGAAAGAAGGAAGTTCATGAGGAGAAAAAAGAAGTGGCACCTCTCCTTTATCTTGATGGTGAGGAGGAGCTCTTGGATGATGACAATAATGTTGTTGGAATTAGGGGCACCAGACCTTTAACCGAGGTGTATGACAGATGTAATATGGCGTTGAGTGACCCCTCTAGTGTGGCAGAAGCTCTCCAAAGTGAAAAATGGAAGGAAACAATGAGAGAAGAGCTTCAAATGATTGAAAAAAAACAGACATGGGTGCTGGTTGACAGACCAAATTACAAATCTGTCATTGGAGTTAAGTGGATTTTCAGGACTAAATTGAATTCGGATGGTTCTGTAAATAAACTCAAGGCTAGATTGGTTGTGAAAGGTTATGCTTAACAATATGGAGTTGATTTTAGAGACACATTTGCACATGTGGCTAGAATGGAAACTATAAGGTTGTTGTTGGCATTATCTGCACAAAAAGGCTAGAAAGTATTTCATCTTGACGTGAAATCTGCCTTCTTAAATGGCTTTTTAAAGGAAGAGGTTTATTTAGAGCAGCCAGAAGGGTTCACTATTCCAGGAAGTGAAAGCAAAGTGTATAAAGTGGTGAAAGCATTGTATGGCTTGAAACAAGCTCCTAGAGCTTGGTATAGTCGAATTAATGAGTATTTGCTAAAACAAGGATTCCATAGAAGTGAAAATGAACCCACTTTCTACAAAAACAGCCATGTAAGCTTAATGATAGTGTCTTTTTATGTTGATGACTTATTGGTGACAGGAGGAGATGAGTTTAGAATAGAAAATTTTAAATATGTCATGAAAAAAGAGTTTGAGATGACAAATTTAGGTGAAATGAAGTTCTTTCTTGGAATTGAAGTTATTCAAAGCAGCGAAGGTATTTTTCTCACTCAAAGAAAGTATATTGAAGATTTGCTCAAGAAATTTGACATGGAAAGGTGCAAACCAATTGCAACTCCCATGGTACAAAACCGAAAATTCATCAAGGAGGATGGTTCTAGTCTAGTTAATGCTTCTGTTTTTAGAAGTTTAATTGGCAGCCTGCTATATGTGTGTTCTTCAAGACCTGAGATCATGTTTTCAGTTAGTTTGCTCTCTAGATTCATGCATGCGCCTACACAAATTCATTATGCTGCTGGAAAAAGAATATTGAGATACTTGAGAGGTACAACTGATTATGGAGTGTGGTATCATAGATCTGAAAAGTGTATTTTAGAGGGATTCTCAGATAGTGATTGGGCTGGAGATTTAGTGGATATGAAGAGCACATCCGGGTATGCTTTCAACATTGGTTCAGGACCATTTTCTTGGAATTCCAAGAAAGAAACATCAGTTGCTCAATTAACAGCTGAAGCTAAATATATTTTAGCTTCTGCTGCATCGAATCAAGTCATTTGGCTTCGAAAAACTCTTGCTGGATTTGAAGGAAGAACAACTAGAAGCAACCATTATTCATTATGACAACATGTCAGCCATATCAATAGCAGAAAACCTTGTCCAACATGGAAGAACAAAACATATACCAGTAAGGTATCATGCTTTGAGAGATTTTGAAAGAAATGGTAAAATTAAGTTGATGCACTGCAGCTCCGAAGTTCAATTGGCTGATATTTTTACCAAAGCTCTTCCAAAGGAAAGATTTGAAACATTGAGGAGTTTGCTCAATGTTTCCTCCAAAAATGTCAAGGAGGAGTGTTAGAAGATGACATTTTTGGTGACCAAAGCTGTTGCAAAATTCAGTGTGCAAACTACTGTGGAGAACAAATTTAGTTTCTGTTTTTGGTTTAGAATTCTAGTTGGTTTGTAATGGTTATTGCATATTTAGCAGCCATTTTTAGTTACTTTGTAATGTAACTTGCTACTGTCATATCCTCTGAAAATGCAGGGATATTTTTTTTGATTTTTGAAAAAATTACTGCAACTTTTGCATTTTACAGCTTTCCATTTTGCAGCTTTTGTATACTGCAGTAGGCAAAAGATCAGCTACTCATGATATTGGTCAGAGATGTATATGTATTGTTAAAAATTCAAAATAAAACCAAGTTTTACTGTTTTTCTCTTAAGTTCTCTCTGCAACTTCCCCTCTTTCTACTTCCTCTCTTTGTTGAAACTTTAGGTATTCTCACACTAACAAACTCAGATGCACAGCACCCACCATAATAGAACACATGGTAAGCACTCTCAATTACAGATAGCATAAAACTTTTATCATTTAAAGTAGGGCAACCCTTAGACCTAAAAAAATTGCACAAAACTTTTATCATTAATACCATTCACGTGCTTGTAACTTTAATCTTTGATTACATTGATTAGAAGTAAATAAATTATCCACCCATCAGAAGTAAATTGTTGGAATATGACCAAGAGTTTCAACTAAGACAAAAGAGGGAGAATAAGAAGGAAACAACTCTCAAAAGTTTGGAAAAAATTCCAGCATATTCATATATTCAATATCAATAAAGTAAAGCTGAAAATACAAATTTAAATCAATTTTACATGAACAGTGGTAGGCATGCTGCCTCTACCTAATTTGTTCAGACCATGTGGTCAATTAATGCCACTCACTTCATTCATGTTAGTTCCCAAAATATCACCATTCAGCCATAATTACATGACAACACATCTAAACATAATCAAACTAAAACTAGACAAATCAGTTACTTCAAAACAAGTAACTTTACACTTTAACTCAGCCAAAATAAACTAATTTCTGCAGCTTCCATTCCCTTACTATGCCAGCTGCATTTCCACTCCACAAAACCAAGCTTCAAGCTTTCATTCAATACAAAACATGTTCACTAAAAATGCCACCACTCTAACATAAACCAAGCAGAAAGCATCGCTGCTGCCAAATTTTCAGTTTCCAACTTGAAGCCAAACTCACGGGGCCAATATTGAATCACAAAGGCAATATAATATTCATTCTTTAAAGAAGCCTAGTTTTCAATTGTTATTGCAAACAAGTCAATTTGCTGATTTGCATCTAATATTTTTCTCAAATAATTATACTTAAAAGACAGTACTGTACNAGACAGGACAAGAATGCCATGATGATCTGGTGCAACATCTTCTATTGAAACCTGATTTCAGAGGAAATGCAACTGAGGTTTTGGCTAAGCGTGACCAAGTTTGGAGTGGTTGTGCTGTTTCAGCTCCTACTCCATCTTTTTGAAAATAAAGATTAGATTTGCTGCTTTTGCTTTCTGTTGCTAGCTGCATTATGTCTTAAATAAATCGTATACATGCAAGCTAGTAAATGCTTGTAATCTCAAAGAAATATATGAAAATGGAAGATCGAGTAAATTTTTCACAATAGGAAAGCTTTCCAAGCTTTCTGTTCCCCCATATTTTAATATCCTAAAATAATATCCGCATTGAGTTTTTTAAAAAAGTTACCAAACATTGTATTAGCTTAACTATGTATAATATTGTCTTATCCCGTGTTGCTATACTGTGTTCCAAACATGGCCTATCTGTTACAGAGTGCATAGCTATGGAGCAAAAGTTTGTCAAAGCCTGAGGCACACTTTGAGCTGGATCAGAAATGGAGACTCATCTCGGCTCCCAAAACAGTATCTGAAAGTGATAACGGCTCCGGCTTCTTCGATCGTGTGCAACATATGCGGTGACCCGTATTGCTGGCCTTGCATTTACAAGTGGCTTCAGGTCCAGAGCTCATCTGATGATGAAGCAAATGTCATCTTCTAGCCTTGGCGGTGCATCAACGACCAGTTTATTTAATCCCATAATTGTAATGTTTGGAGAACTGGTTATATATATAGTTATTATTATATGTATAGTTCTTATTTTTTGCCCAAATAAACCTTAAAAACCATAGCTGCGCAAGAACTAATGGATCAATCATACTTGGGGACGATGAGAAGAGAGATATTGCTAGTGATGATATGCCATCTAAACTGATCTATATCTTGTACAGATTTTGCCAGTCAGAGGGTTCCGAAAAGAAAAAAATATGGTAATCTGATTTTACCTATATCAAATAGTTTCCTGCTAATTTTGTAATAAAATAGGAAAAAAAAACAAGTGTTATTCATAGCATAAACGCATTTGTTTCATTAAATCCTCAATATGTTATTTTCTG
Source organism: Ochetophila trinervis (assembly GCA_003254975.1). Classification (NCBI taxonomy): domain Eukaryota; kingdom Viridiplantae; phylum Streptophyta; class Magnoliopsida; order Rosales; family Rhamnaceae; genus Ochetophila; species Ochetophila trinervis. The sequence goes on along the minus strand of QANX01000639.1, from coordinate 15,986 downwards.
TCATACATGATTGGAAAATATAGAGCCTATTAGGGATAAGAATTACTAAAAAAATGATGATATTGTAGAATTACAACCATTCCATACTCGGTTGCTCCTAATCAAAACTTGAGAAACATTTCCTTTGAAAGAAGGTCTATGAATAGCATATGCTATCAAAGCATCGTGACAAGGTTTGCGCGCTTGTACAAGCAGAGTGCAACAATCCTGTGTGACGATGGTTCCATTGGTGAATATGGCCAAGTATACTTCTTTGCCACATTTTCCGAGTTTAGTTGCACATTCTAACAGATGCTGCATGCTTATTTGTGCAGGGGCTGGTGCTGGAACTGCAAGTGCTGGTAAGATGGTGACCGCCACGCTTCCCAGAAGCACAATCACCATTACTACTGTGGAAATGTTCAGCCTTGCCATGGTCACGATTAGTTTAAGAATTGTTTATGTTTTGGTAATGTACTTGGAGAATTCAGATGTCTCTAGTCAGAAAATGTTTACTTTTATTTATAGGCCGATGGGAACAGGGGTGTTAGAAGTGGAGAGAGGACAATATAATTTATAAAATTGCTAATTAATGACGGAGGTTTTAAAGTTTCTTCATTGTTGTCTTTTTTAAACTGACAACCTTTGTGTGTATTTTTATATTTATGGGTTAATAAATCATGTAGATCAAGCTTTGATTTTATTTCAAGTTTCAAACACTCTTTGCCGTTACCTAATTTCCCTTACATATAACTAGGCTTACAAATCATAATTAAACAACGCAAATATGCACGACAAGTCAAGGAAGAAAAAACTGCAGACATTCATTAACATTTTATACTTAATTAATCAAGAAGAACTTAATTAGCAATACATTTTAACTGAAAAAGCTGTTTCATTTCTAATTAAGTATTAGGTTTCATTTCGAATTAAGTGCTAGTATTTCTCATCTCTTTAAATAATTTTATATATAAATAAGCACTTTCATTCCATTGAGTCGTATCCCCACACCAACTTTCCCTAACCAAAAACACAAAAGAATATCTATATTCTTCATAACAAAGAAAAAAAGAAATTAGCATGGCAAGTTTGATGAAAATGTGTTCAATTATGGTGATTTTGGTGTTGGGGAGCATTGGAGTTGTGATCTTACCAGGTCAGGCAATCGGAGTACCAGCCCCTGCACCAGTAAGCTACCAGTTTCTGAAAGACTGTGGTGATAGTCTCGGAGACTGCGGCATTGAAGTGTACTTGGCCGTATTCAAAAATTGGAATGTGAGTGTCAAATGCTGCACTGCGCTTGTAAAGACAGGACAAGAATGCCATGATGATCTGGTGCAACATCTTCTATTGAAACCTGATTTCAGAGGAAATGCAACTGAGGTTTTGGCTAAGCGTGACCAAGTTTGGAGTGGTTGTGCTGTTTCAGCTCCTACTCCATCTTTTTGAAAATAAAGATTAGATTTTGCTGAAGATTAGATTTGCTGCTTTTGCATTCTGTTGCTATCTGCATTATGTCTTAAATAAATCGTATACATGCTAGCTAGTAAATGCTTGTAATCTCAAAGATTAATAACACCATCTTTTTTATATAACTTTATGATTAATTTGTGTTAATTAAATGGTATATTACGTCAAATAGTTTTATGTTTGATGTATTACTAATTTTCTATCTTGCAAATTGGTCCTCAAAGACAGAAGTGGAAATATTATAAATCTAATCTCCATTATTTATAATGGCATTTTGTTTTCTATCACTATTATAAGCACCAGAGCAATATAATTATGAACATAAAAAATTAAAAAAAAATGTTCAGGGAGGTCAAAACAAAGGCAGATATAGAATAAGGGATTCAACATTGCAATATTGGCCAATACTTACACATGTCGTTTTTAGGAGTTAGAAGTGGAATTTACTTCATTAATTTCTGGGGTGGTTATAATGCTATATTTTGTATCTCACCAAATGATGGTTATCCTGCTCAGATAATTGAGAAAAAACAGTATTTTGTAATTTGCTTATGACAATTCTGTATCTGTAAGTTTTGAGAGAGAAAAAAAAAAAAAAAAAAAAAAAAAAAAAAAAAAAACCAGTAAACGGGTTGATTGGGAAAATATCAGTGTTGCATTGTGTGTGTGTGTGTGTTTTTTCCTTCTTTTTCTTTTTGTTGTTGGTTTATGAAATTAGTAAAACTATCCTCTGCTTATAATCCCAATCCTCAAATCATCAATTCGCAAGACAAAGTAATTACCACTATTAAAGTATATATATAACTCAATTTTAGTCAACTTTTTATAAATTCAAGTATGAGAGCTGTGATATATATTAGATTAAATTTAGTATCCTATCACTGGTTGTGATTCAATAATCACCATATCCATGCTAATAATGAAGGTTGATTTCTTTAAGCAAGAAAATCCAATCTTTCATCTCTTTAAAATTTCTTATTTCCTTTCCCTTATTATTATTATTATAAAAAAATCTAAATGCACTTTAGTACTTTTTTAAATAAAATATGTTTAAATAGAATTCTCTACAATTAATTTGTGTAATTGATACTCTATAATTTAAAAAAAGTTGCATATTTGTCCAATTTAATTAAAAATTAAAAAATTAAAAGGAGATGACTAGTCCTGTAGAAGCCCTGTTTATTAACTAGCATCCTTTGTGTGTGTGTGATTTTATATTTATGGATTAATAATCATATGAATCCTTTGAAGTTTAATTATATTTTAAATTTCAAACATTTCAGAAATATTTCTTGCCGTTAGCTAAATTTCGTTACTTAAAATGTAAAATGGTAATTAAGCATCTTAAAAGTTTCAAAAACTGGAATTTTTATCAAAACGTGATATAATATATACAAGCCCTACAAAACGTAATTAAACACCCCAAATGTGTAGAACAAGTCAAGCAAGAAAAAACTGCAGACATTCATTGACTAACAATATATTTTAATTGAAAAGCTGTTTGATTTCGGTTAAGTACTATGCCTTAAATAAATCATATTAGCTAGTATGCTTGTAATCTCAAAGATCAATAACACCATATTTTAAACTTTATGCTAAAGAGTATATATTACATAAAATAGTATTGTATTATGTTTGAAATATGATTAATTTGTTTTGTATCTTTGCACACTGGTTCTCAAGACAGTGTTAGAGAAATGAGCCCAAATGAAATTAAAAACATAAAAACATATGTATGAATCCAAATGAGCCCAAAAGATGTCGGACTTACATGTAAAGGGAAGTGTTAGAGAAAATGTTTAAAAAAAATGAAAGTGCCCCTCCCATTAGAGAGAAGTGGAAATTCAATTATATGACATCTAAACTGACCTATATCTTTACAGATTTTGCCAGTCAGAGGGTTGAGAAAAGAAAAGAAAAAATATGTATTTTTTTCCCATAGTATAAAAAGGCATTAGTTTCATTAATTCGTCAATGCATTATTTCGTGTGTAGTACATGATTGGCAAATATGGAGCCTATAAGGGATGACAATTACTGAAATAAAGATGATGTTGTAGAATTACAACTATTCCATACTTGGTCCCTCTTTTCCAAAACTTGAGAAATGTTTCCTTTGAAAGTAGGTCTGTGAATAGCATATTCTATCAAAGCATCGTGACAATATTTGCGTGCTCGTACAAGCAGAGTGCAACAATCCTTGGTGACAGTGGTTCCATTGTTGAATACAGCCAAGTATACTTGTTTGCCACATTCTCCAAGTTTAGCTGCACATTCTAACAGATGCTGCATGCTTACTGGTGCAGGGGCTGGTGCTGGAATTGCAAGTCCTGGTAAGATGGTGATCGCCATGCTTCCCAGAAGTAAAATCATCATTACTGGAGAAATGTTCAGCCTTGCCATGACTACAATTACTTAAGAATTGCTTATGTTTTGGTAATGTGGCTAAGCTGTCAACTTGGAGATGTCTCTTAATATGTCGTCCCCTAGTGCTCAAGTGTGCCACTTCAAACCTATAATAGTTCAAAGAAAAAAAAAATAGACGCTGGTTGAATCAAAATTAATCAAACGATTGTATTAAATTATTGAGAACAAAACAATTCAAACCTAAAGTTTTGAAGTCCTAGGTTTCAAACTCAACTACTCTACCAAAAAAAAAATTAAAAACATATGTATGGACCCAAATGAGCCCAAAAAAGGTTAGACCTACATGTGAAAGGAAGTGTTAGAGAAAATGTTTAAAAGAAATGAAAGTGCACCTCCCATTAGCTTTTGAGAGAAGTGGAAATTCAATTATATGCCATCTAAACTGACCTATATCTTTACAGATTTTGCCAGTCAGAGGGTTTAGAAAAGAAAAGAAAAAATATGTATTTTTTTTCCCATTGTATAAAAAGGCATTAGTTTCATTAATTCGTCAATGCATTATTTCGTGTGTAGTACATGATTGGCAAATATGGAGCCTATAAGGGATGACAATTACTGAAATAAAGATGAGGTTGTAGAATTACAACTATTCCATACTTGGTCCCTCTTTTCCAAAACTTGAGAAATGTTTCCTTTGAAAGTAGGTCTGCGAATAGCATATTCTATCAAAGCATCGTGACAATATTTGCGTGCTCGTACAAGCAGAGTGCAACAATCCTTGGTGACAGTGGTTCCATTGTTGAATACAGCCAAGTATACTTGTTTGCCACATTCTCCGAGTTTAGCTGCACATTCTAACAGATGCTGCATGCTTACTGGTGCAGGGGCTGGTGCTGGAATTGCAAGTCCTGGTAAGATGGTGATCGCCACGCTTCCCAGAAGCAAAATCATCATTACTGGAAAAATGTTCAGCCTTGCCATGACTACAATTACTTAAGAATTGCTTAAGTTTTGGTAATGTGGCTAGGCTGTCAACTTGGAGATGTCTCTAATTTTTGAAATTGTTGCTTTATTTATAGGATGATGGGAATAAGGGGGGTTAGAGTAAGAAGTTGACAATATAAATTTTGAAACCGCTTATTAATTAATGAAGGAAGTTTTAAAGTTTTTCATTGTTATATATATATATATATTTTAACTAACAACTTTTGTGTGGCTAAACCATCAAGCTATTTAAACGAGAATTTATTGAAACAATTATGTCCTTAATTAGGTTCCTTTTTGTCGTTTAGGTCTTTACTAAATGAGAAACATTTAACCTTCTAGTACATATGTGATAAAAGACTAGAAACTAACAAGAAAGGAAGAACAACTTTGAGAGAGAAAACTTGCTTTGCAATTCTAAGAATATATTGTATTGAATAATAATTAAACTCAGTTTACACTGATTGTTATATACAAGAGTTTGTTGCTTGCTGCGCAAGTGGTTAGCACACAAGCACGTGAATAACAAACACGTGAAACAAAACGTAACTAACTTAGCATGGCTAGAATCTGCTACAGCTAGCTTACCATGTTACATTATAAGATTGCTTACATGGCAAGCTTACATCAACATTCCTAACACACCCCCTCAAACCAAAGCTTGGAGAGTAGAGACAGGCTGAGGTTTGCAGTTGCTTACATGGCAAGCTTACATCAACATTCCCAACACACATACGAGGAACTTCAAAAAGAAGGAAGTATGCACAGTCGAGGTCGTAAATACAAGAACCTAGCTATACCAAGTACTTTAGTGAATAGATCAGCAACCTGCTCCTCAGTAGGCACGTATCTTATGTCAAGGAATTTTTCCAGAACTTTGTCTTGCACAAAGTGTATGTCGATTTCTATGTGTTTTGTTCTTTGGTGAAGCACAGGATTGGAAGCCAGGCCAGCTGCACTGAGGTTGTCTGTCCACACCACTGGAGAAGGCAAACATAGATGTAATTCAGTGAACAAGCTGTGTAACCAACACAATTCAGAGGATACATGAGCAATAGCACGATACTCAGCCTCAGTGCTGGATCTTGCTACAACTGATTGCTTCTTAGATCGCCAAGAGATCAAGTTTGGTCCAAGAAATACAGCATAACCACTTGTGGATCGTCTATCATCTCTGTCACTGGCCCAATCAGAATCAGCAAAGGCATGGATGAGCAACTTGCTAGATTTTTTAATGGTAAGTCCAAAATCAACAATCCCCTTGAGATAACGAAGTAACCTCTTGCAGCTTTCCCAGTGAATGGAGGTTGGACAGTGAAGATACTGGCTGAGCTTATTCACAGCAAAAGAAATGTCTGGCCTGGTAAATGTAAGATACTGAAGAGCACCAACTGTGCTTCGATAGACTTCAGGATGATGAAGGATGTCTCATTCATGAACAGCTAAGATCTTGCTAGCCATCATTGGAGTTGGATAGCAATTGGCTTCAGCCATCTTTGTCTTGTGAAGCAAATCTCGAATATATCGAGATTGAGTAAGAATCATAGTGGCAGGACTTCGTTTAACTTCAATGCCTAGAAAGAAATTCAAGGAACCAATATCTTTAAGTGAAAAATGAGTTTTCAAGGTAGAAATCAGCTGTTTAATGTCATTGAGATTAGGACCAGTGACAAGAATGTCATCAACATAGATCAATACTAAAATATAAGTAGTGGAAGTCTTCAAAACAAATAGAGAAGCATCTGAAACTGCATTCTTGAATCCTTGAGTAACAAGAAAGGTTTTTAATTTGTCAAACCAAGCCCGAGGGGCTTGTTTAAGACCATAGAGAGCTTTGGTGAGCTTACATACATACTCTGGATGTGTAGAGCTTTCAAAACCTTGAGGCTGAGACATATAGACATCCTCCTTGAGATCCCCATTTAAGAAGGCATTGTCAAAGTCCAATTGTTGAACTGGCCAATCAAGAGAAACAGCTAAGCTTAGCACAAGTTTGATAGTAGTAGGCTTGATCACTGGACTGAATGTCTCAGAAAAATCAAAACCAGGCTTTTGGTGGAAACCTTTTGCCACTAATCGAGCTTTGAATCGATTGATAGAGCCATCTGCATGCCTTTTAATTCTGAAAACCCACTTGTTGCCCACAACATTCATGTTAGATGTATAGGGTACAAGAGTCCAAGTGCCATTCTTTTGAAGTGCAGTATACTCAAGTTTCATGGCTGCATACCATTCAGGATGTGTCAAAGCTGCCTTAACTGTATGTGGTTCTGTAGTAGACAAATTAGAAGAGCTAGACTGTTGAGTGACATGCAGAGCTTTTGGTTTAAAAATGCCAGTTTTGGAACGAGTTTGCATGGCATGATGGTTGGGAGGAGCCTTGGGACTCAAGGCAGGTAGATCCACAAATAGCTGAATGCTAGTTGTGGAGGAATTTGAGTCAGGAGATGAACAATCAGAAGTAGGAGAACAAGTAGATGAGGAAGAGGATTGTGAAACAGGAGATAAGTGGAGACCAGAAGTAATGTGAGACGAAGAAAGAGAATTGTCTTTGGAGGATACAAATGAAGTTAGAGGAGAAGCTGAAGATGAAGGCTGAATGATAAGTAGAGGAGTATGAGAAATAGGAGAGGAAAGATTGGACTTTAAAGGAGATGAAGAAGAATTTGGAAAGCCATGAGCAAAAGGGAAATCTGTTTCATGAAATATTACACTTGAAGACAAATAGACTCGACCATTTGAAGCTAAACACTTATAGCCTTTGTAATTATTTTCATACCCGATGAACACACATTTTGTAGTATGAAAATCAAACTTGTGCTTATTGTAGGCTCGAAGAAAAGGAAAACATGAGCAGCCAAAAACTTTAAGTTGAGAATAATCATGAAGTTTGTGAAATAGAACCTGAAAAGGACTGGTGAAGTTCAACACTATAGTTGGCAGCCTATTGATGATGTGCACTGCTGTGTGAAAAGCTTCCCACCAGAAGGTCAAAGGCATGGTAGCATTGGATAGTAAGAACAACCCCATTTCCACAATGTGTCGATGCTTTCTTTCTGCTTTACCATTTTGTTGATGCAGATGAGGACATGAGTGTCTGAAAGTAATACCTAGAGTTGAGAGCAAAGGTAGAAACACTCGATACTCTCCACCCCAGTCTGAATGTAAAACCTTGAGCTTGGTGCTAAATAGCCTTTCTGCCATAGGGAGAAACTGTTTGAAAACAGCAAGAGCCTCAGATTTAAGTTTAAGAGGATATATCCAAGTATAACGTGAGAAATCATCAACAAAATGAATGTAGTACCGATAACCCTCTTTAGAAGTAACTGGTGCTGGTCCCCAAATATCAGTATGAACCAAATCTAGTGGTTGTAGAGACTTAGAATCTGATTTTGCAAAGGAACATTTGTGTCCTTTTCCACATTGACAAGCATCACAAAATATAGGCTGAGCAGTAACTTGTAAAGCAGGTTTATATATTGAGACAATCTTTTTGATAATCTGAAAGGGAGCATGGCCTAGTCTTTGATGAAGTAACTTTAAATCAATTTTGTCATCCAGATGTCCATCTTTATTACTGCTATCATGTGAATTATGCATGGTATGAGGTAACTGAGATTCACTAGAAGACATTTGAGCAAGAGATACAGGAGAAGACAAAACATTACTGCAAGATGCTTGTGGAACCAAATTGAAACTATTGTCATTATGACCTTGTGAAATAGACAGCATTTCAAAAGTTGTAGCTTGTGGTACAAGTTTACAAGACTTAGAAGAACTCTCAGTTCTTAATTCTAGAGGAGGAATGTCACTGAATTTATTTACAAAAGAACAATCAGAAGATAACATTCCAGTCAATACACAACAGTTTGTAGTATATGCTGAGGTAGGTAGACTTCTGACTTTATTGAAAATCTGAAAAGAACCTCTGGAGTTGCAAGCAGTAGATGCAGAACCTTGAGTAACCACCTAAAGTTTGTACAAACCATCTTCAAGCAGACCTTGAAGCATCACTAGGCCCAGCTTTTTGTCCTTAATCAAGCACGAATTGTTAGTGAACTCAACAACTACATCATTATCCATGGTGAGTCTAGAAATGCTTAAGAGATTCTTGGCAATCCGAGGTACAACAAGCACACTTTTAAGCATTAAAATGCAACTAGGAAATTGAAGAGAATGAATGAATGTTGTACCTATACCTGCAATGTCCAAACCTTGACCATTTCCAATGAGCAGTTTGTTATTGCCAGTGTAATCCATTTGTTGAGTCAGATTGGCTCCATTGGCAACAACATGGTTGGTTGCACCTGAATCTAAGTACCAATTTGGATCTCCAACCAAAATTGGTGTGGAAGCCACATTGGCTGAGGGATGTTCATGACCAAATTGAGGTGAATGTAGTTGTGAAAATTTGAATTGAAGCCAAAAGTGTTTCGATCATTCATCATATTACTGTATGGAGGCAGATTACCAAAACTTGACCTTTGAGCAAAGTTTGCTGAATTAGAGTCAGTGTATCCCATACCAGAGTTGTAAAATCCATTAGAGTATTGATTTTGAAAACCTTGAAAATTGTTTGGCTGAAAATTATGAAACTGAAAATTTCCTTGAGTGTTTGAGTTTTGAAAAATAGAGTGCCCTGTGTTATAATAACAGACATTTGCAGTGTGACCAATTCTTTTGCAAATCTGACATTGTGGCCTGAAATTCCTACCATTTCTTAGACGACCACGGCCAAACATAGCTCTGCCATTACCTCTGTTTCTACTATCATCAAACACATGTTGACCTTGAGTATGAGTTCTATTAAACGTGTTACTAGGAGCACTGTTTGAATAACTAAAATTTGGATTTGAGTTGTTTGATGTGGCCATGTTTGCAGAACTGAACACAGCAAGAGTATTTAGATGCTCAATTCTAGTTTCATAGTGAGTGAGAAAACTCTTTACCTCTTGGAGTGTAGGCAGTGCAGTTCTGCTTGTATAGTTGACAACCACTGTCTCATACTCAGGCCCCAATCCTGTTAGGATGCACATCACGAGTTCTTTCTCGGAGATGAGAAAACCTCCAGCAGACAACTAATCAGCCAATTTTTTCATTTTCTTGCAGAAATCCACAATTTTCAGATTACCTTTCTTCATCGTTTGAAGTTGACTCCGTAGATGTAGCATGGAAACTTCAGATTGTGGAACATATGATTCTTCAACAGTGATCCAAAGTCTTTGAGATGACTTTAAACCAACAACATCCCCTAATTCCGTGGTTGCTATAGCTGAAATTAACCATCCAAGCAGGAATTGATCTTGCAAGATCCAGATCTGTTCCTCTTTTGGAAGTATTGTAAGCGTTTTACCTGAGATTTTCTTCGAACCAGTCATGAACTCATACATGAAGATTGGTTCATCTTCCAGAATGTACTTGTCGAGTTGATAACCAGTGAAAATCGGAAGTATCTGTGACTTCCATACAAGAAAATTATCTTCATCGAGCTTCACAATGTTGCTCGGAAATGGTGAAATTGTTACTAACGAGCTTAGCAGTTTCTCTGAGATTACGAGGCTGGAGCTCTCCGCCATTTTTGAACCTTCAGGATCTGATACTATATGCTCTGATACCATGATAAAAGACTAGAAACTAACAAGAAAGGAAGAACAACTTTGAGAGAGAAAACTTGCTTTGCAATTCTAAGAATATGTTGTATTGAATAATAATTAAACTCAGTTTACACTGATTGTTATATACAAGAGTTTGTTGCTTGCTGCGCAAGTGGTTAGCACACAAGCACATGAATAACAAACACGTGAAACAAAACGTAACTAACTTAGCATGGCTAGAATCTGCTACAGCTAGCTTACCATGTTACATTATAAGATTGCTTACATGGCAAGCTTACATCAACATTCCTAACAATATGAATGTTGAAGCCAATAGTCCTAAAGAAAATATATATATGATGTATAAGAAATTACCTGTAGAATTTTAATTTAAATCAAACTCTATTAACATTATTTTTATTAGAATTAGTTTTATTAAAATTGGATTGGGTAAGTAAGCATTAACAGTGTTGTAGTTTTATTAGGATGTTGCTCTAGTAATTTATTTCTAACTGTAATAGGGCTTTTACAGGACTAGTCGGCTAATTTTAATTCTTTCTATTAACAAAAATAATAATAATAATAAAATACTAGAGAGGAAATAACGAATTTTAAAGAGATGAAATATTATAGTTTTCTTGCTTCAAGAACTCAACCTTCATTACTAATGTGGATGTGGTGATTATTAAGTCATAACCAATGATAAGATATTAATTAAGCCACAATCTGATACTACTATTTTTATAAGTTTGAATTTGTAAGAGGTGGATTATAATTGAATTATAAACTTTAACCATGATAATTATATTGTCTTACTGATTGATGATTTGAGGATTAAGATAAGCAGAGGACAGTTTTATTAATTTCTTAGAACCAACCGCAAAAAGAAAGAAAAAAAAAACACACACACACACATAATGAACACTAATATTTTCCCAATCAACATGTCTACTGATATTTTTTTCCTCTTAATTAACAAATACAGAATTATGAGAACCAAATGCTTATCTCAATTCTCTGGGCAAGATAACCATCATTCGGCGAGATACAAACTTTAGCATTATTATAACCACCCTAGAAAGTAATGAACTAGTTAAATTCTACTCCCACCTTCTAAAACCCATGGACATGTGCAAGTATTGACCAATATTGCAATGTTGAATTTCTTATTCGATTATATCTGCCTTTGTTTTGATCTCTTTGATCATTTTTATTTTTATTTTTATGTTAATTATTATATTAATTGCTCTAGAGCTTATATAAAGCAAAATGACTTTATAAATAAGGTTTATTTGTGGTATTGTTTCTTACTTTAGAACTTTTTATACTCTTAGTCATTTTTTCTTTGACAATTTAGTCCGACGCACAATTTCAATATATTTTAAAAAGTGACACAGCATATAAGGTAAGGAGATTTAAAAATCATTTTAAGTATTAGCCCAATTGCCATTGGTCCTTTACATTTTTATGTATTGTAGCCTTTGGCCCAAGGTTGACTTTTTATGTGGTTATGTCTTGGTTTTGACTATGGTACCGTTACGTAGAGTTCATCGATACGAGCTCGTAGACTAGTAATACGATCAATTCTGAGCTAAGACCGAGAAATTATAGTTAAAACAGTGTGAGGGGCATTTTGGTATTTTTGCAAAGGCTGAAATTAGAAGAGTGAGAAATTACTAAATTGACCTTACCTTCATCTTCTTAAAATTCCAGAAATGTCTAGAAATAACCCCCCCGATGCTGGTTTCCTCCCCGCGTAGCCTCACCACCGCGCCCCTCCCTCCTTCACCGGCAACGACCATTTTCTGGCCAGACACTACCCGAGACTTGGAGCTGGTGGCCTCTTCTTTCCAACTGTACCGATGACCACCTGTGGAAGCACCCAGATTGCCAGAAAACATGAGGAATCCGGTCAGCGATCTTGTCTGCAATCGCCGAATTTCGGCGAGGAATCGACCAACCCACCACCTGAGGATGGTTGCCTAGGTCTTCCTTTACCTTTCCCACTCCAAGATTTGGCCGTGAAACGCTGCGAGTCGCCGGGAAGCTTGAGAAACAGGCGGACCCGTTCCTCCTCCGGTCATCGGATTTCAGCAGTTTCAGGTTGCGAGGTTGGTCCTTTCCCCTTATTTTGGACCCCCTAAACCCGAATCCACGATCATTTCTTCCCAAATCCTCCTCAGTTGAGTGGTGTGTTGGATTGGTGTTCGGCCGTGACTTTCTGGCCATTTTCCTGCCATCACTGGCGGCAATTGGGCAAAGTAAGATTACTATTGTTTCCTACACTCTTCAAGCTTCACTTTGATATATAATTTGCATATTATAATTGAGTATTTGGAATTTACTTAATTTTGAGCTATGTTGGTGATAATGTTGAAAATGGAAATTTGTTTGGTGATTTTATGATCAATATATGAAGCTTGAATTTGTGTTGAAGGATTATCTTGAATTGCGAGCAATTATGATTTGTGGATTGGAATGGTTTTTGAGGAATGTAATAAATATAAATAATTTTGTATATATGTGAGTGTGTGTATATATATAGATATTGAATGTGTATAGTTTTGTAATGGTTGTTTGGTTAAAGTGGGGAATGAATTTGAGCACCTCTTATGCTTGTTAGTGTGAATGTATTATGATGGTTATATATATATATATACATACATGTATATATACACTGAAAGTGTAGATAAATCGTAGTGTGAGGATGGATTTGATGTTTTAATGGTGAGTGGATATACTATATGTGAATTTTGATTAATGAGTGGATGAATTGTGACTGGTAGTTTAACTTAATTGATGATTTGTGGTATAAATATGTATGTATTTATATTTTGGTGGTTTTCTTTTGAGTTTAAGATTATATATATATGATTGTGGAAATTGTGGGATACATATAGAGATGATGTACAGTGATGTGGATGAGAATGGTTGTGATGTTGGTGAGGGTACCCTGGACCATATGAAAACCTTTTAAACCCCATTATTCCCGCCACGATGCCCTAAGACCAAGGATCGTGATGATAGTTACCCTTTACCCCTATACCGCCACGATGCCTTGGGGCGAAGGATCGTGATGATGGTTACCCCCTCTTTGTGATATTTAATTGTTATATTGTTAATGAAAAATGTATGATATGTATATATATTACCTTGCTATTTTCTTTAGAATAAATACATGCATATTGATACATGTGTTTAAATACATACTTTATTTATGGATTTAAAGTAAATGTTTGTGAATGTGATCAATTTTGTGTGAAAGTCATTTAGAACATATATTGGTCAAGATGACTTCTAAATAGCAAATGTATCAGAAGTGTTATATTTGGTGTGAATATGCTTTAAGAACTACAGGTAGCTTGATCCCTATTAATAAAGGTATGTAGGCAATTCAGATTTTATACTGAGTCCAGCTACGAATTATATAAATGATGTATTTATTTGAGTGTTAAGTTATTTACCGAGAGGTGGTTTTTGATTGGGAAATGTTTGCTGGTAGATTGGATAATGTATAAGAATGCTTTTCCTTGCAGGATTGTAATTATATGTATTCGGGGAATGTTAGAAAAACAGGCAAAATGCTGCCGAAATTTTTAATAAAATTTATGGCAGTAGAGAAAACTTTCCTGTTTGTTGGATTTTGTTATTTATTAAATGTTGGCTTAATAGAAATATTAAGTCATGCAAGCAGGATCTAAGTGGTTTGGATCCTATCAGTAGCATTAATCTTTTAATTTGTGCCCATTGACACCAAATGCTGATAAAATTAATTTATATAATTTTATATACCTCCATATTTGATTTTGATATATTTTGTTTATTTAAAAAGTTTAATTTTTGTTATTTGGTGTTTTAGATAAATTTGGATTTAAAGAAAAGAAATATGAATAAAAAAGCTAATTTGAAACATGATAGAACAAGTGGACAACACATAACATGTGTGATGATAGGCTCATTGTCAAGGGCCTTTCATGGTTCAAAAGTTGAGAATTTCTGCTCAAAGGCAGAGCATTTCAGGCGCAAAATCAGGCTCTATGTTAGGCGCCTGTCTTGACGCAGTTTTCGATCAATTTGTTAATGCACGTTTTAGTTGGTTGTTAGGTTTAGGTTTAATATATGTGTGTTTGTGTGTGTTTTTATTTTGTTTAGGAACTTATGTAGAAGCCTTTGCATGATTTTGAAGCTTGTAATTGAGTTTTTCTCTCAACATTGAGTTGCTAACTTCTCCTTTTGGGTATGAGTTTTTCTATTATTAGTTGAATATGTGTGAGACTTTTTTTTTGTTATCAATTCAGTTTAATCATTCAGTTTATATTCTTCCAATTTTATTGTTTACTATTCAATTTCATATAATTATAATAGGGCTCTTTTTTTTTATATGTGATTTGATTAAGTACTAATTAGATCTTAATTATATTAGGATGTTTAGTAGCAATTAGACTTTGATGATTATGATCCTAGTTTCATTATTCGATTAGATTAAAATTTTATAACATTTGTAGAGCTTGTCTAAATTTGGTTTCTCTCTCGTTCATTAATGTTTTTTTGAATTAATTTGGATCACATTGATTCTAGAAATTTCAAAATTAGAGTTTAATCTATGGTCTTATCTAGATTAATTAATATTAAAGAGATAAATTGGTCATACTATTTATTAATGCAACTGAATGATTGAGTTGAAAAATTTAGTGTCTGTGATCACTTGCAATACTAGTAATTTGAATTACTCTGAACTAAGATTCTTCACTAATTCCCCTTCCCTTTTGTTTAGTTTAGTTTTAAATAATTTATGAAGATATAGGACTTAGATTGAAATTCAACATAGTCATTGTGGGTTCGACCTATACTTGCCAAAATGACAAATTTTGGTAATTTCAGTAATTAATTTCGGTGGATTCTACATGAACTTGCCAGAACTACAAATTTTGGTAATTTTAGTAATTAATTTTGATGCAAGGCGACACTGCATCAATGCCTTTTCCACGTGCAATTCGCATGCCACTTTTTAACAGATTAGTGAGGGAAACATCAAAAGGACAAAACGCAGCTAAATAACTAAAGCTGTGAGACTAAACTGTGAAAAAAATGTTAAATGTATATAAAGCACTAAATATAAGTAACTATATGTGCAATTTACCCTATAAAATAATGGGGATTAGATTTATAACATTTTCCATTCTGTCTTTGAGTGTTAGAGTATTTGCAATCAAGCTTATTCTTTTAGTCTAAGAGTCAGAATAGACTCGCATGCCAGATAAGCATGCCACATAATGAAACAGCAGTTATAACTAATCACAGCTGTTATAACTAATTGTGTAGCTGTTAAAGCTTTAGTTTTTTTTTGATTAATTACTGTAATAGCCTTTACGTTAAACACTATATATAAGTGTGTTAACTTGAGTTGTACGGTATCAAGGTTATGTTAATAAAATCATCATTTCTTTTATTCTCTGTTTCTCTCTGTTTCCTTTCTCTTTAGTTTCTTATATTCTTGTTCTTAGAATTCAAGGTTATTTCCGCATCTTGGATCATCACAGGAAGGCAGAGGATATTGAAACAGTCTTTGAGGCCCAAATAACAAGCCGACCGG
>QANX01000638.1:1233-27257 GCA_003254975.1 Ochetophila trinervis | reverse complement strand
GGAGAAATTATAATGGCACATCCGTAATTAGAAACAAACTGAGGCCATTTTCTGGAACCAGACATTTCCTTCGATCAGTTTGTAGGCTATGGCCGGTCTCTGTCTCTGTGGTTTAAATATTTAATATATGTTATAAATATAATATATAAATATACACAGAATTTCCTGATTGATAGCCATAAACCCAACGGAGACACCGCTCTATTTGAACTCTCTCTCTTTCTCTGCAATCTCACAGAAGCGCTTTTGAGAAAGACTCGCCAAACCCCACGTATAAACCAACTCCAAAAAATCCACAAACGAAGAAGAAAATATATAAACATTCTCAAAAACTCCAATTTTTCCCAAGAATCAAACACAAAGTCTTCTTTCTTTCTTTTTGATCCCGTATGTGATATGCATCAGAAGAAATCAGAAGCTCAGATCGGAAAAGAAAGCAGCGGCGTCTCTTCCGATTTCAACCCTGCCCCACCTCTTCTATATCATTCTTATCATCCTTCTTCTTCTCCGACAATATCTGTCAAAACCCATAACCAATTCCACCATAGCATTCAGCTTCCTCAATGCCCATCTCATGGTCTTGCCCCAAATGACCTTTTACCAATCCCTACCACGCCTTACAAGCGTCCCCTTTTGACCCAAACCCACTCTTCCCTCTCCAAATCCCCTACCCTTTACAAATTCCCACCATCCCATCAAAACCCGCCTTGCTTTTCTCGCTCTTTCCCCGCCAAGACTGCAGCTTTTCGCCTCCTTCGCCGTCTCAACCGCTTGCGCCGCCTTGTTATCTTGCTCTCTTTGCCTTTCTTCTACTTTCTGGTTTCCCATCCGAGCCACTCCTTTTTGCTTGATTTTCTCTCTGCTTTTGCATTCTCTGCCGCCCTCTTGTTCTCGCTTAATCTTGCTCTTCCTCGCCTTCCTTCTATACGGTTGTTCCTTGCCCGCTCAATCCCAATTAAGCTCATATCCCCATCTTCATTGTCTAGACCTCCGTTGCCTGTGTTTTGGTCAATTGGGTCTCGGCCAAAATCGGAGAAAATATTGAATTCTGGATGTTGGGTTCAGGCTTATAGCAACGGGGATATGTACGAGGGGGAGTTTCATAAGGGAAAGTGCTCGGGAAGTGGGGTGTATTACTATTATATGAGTGGGAGGTATGAGGGGGATTGGGTTGATGGTAAATATGATGGCTATGGCGTAGAGACATGGGCTAGAGGAAGCCGGTATCGAGGGCAGTATAGGCAGGGTCTTAGGCATGGATTTGGGGTGTATAGGTTTTATACTGGAGATGTTTATGCTGGGGAATGGTCTAATGGGCAGAGTCATGGGTGTGGAGTTCATACATGTGAGGATGGGAGCAGATATGTTGGGGAATTCAAGTGGGGCGTCAAGCATGGGCTTGGCCACTACCATTTCAGGTAATTTTAGAGGGGATTTTATGTTCTTTGAATAATTTAGTTTTGATTACTTTTCTGAGGATTTATATTTTTCTTTTTGGTAAATTTATCCTTATAAATTATGGGTTGATTGTTATTTGGTGTCTGTCCCCGTATTTTTAATCCTTTCTTTGGTTACGATTTGATTGTTTGATGTTTATGTCATTTTTTGTGCTATTTGAATTATGAGTTGAATGATGGGTTGATAATTTCGCATTAATTTCCTTTTGAATTTTAATTCTTGATTGTTTAATTTGGCTGTCATTCAGGTAATTCTGAATTTGGGTTTTGAAGGGTTTTTTATTTTGCATAAGAAATTTTGTAATGATTAGTTTGCTCATTGCAAGGAATTGTTTTCTTAGGTTAATTTGTACTTTTTAGTTATTTATGATTGTTACTTCTTGTACCTGCAATTTTTTTTATTATTTTTTTATCTATTCTTTTCGGTTTTGTTTTTGATAATTTGATGTTTATGTTATCGTATCTTTGTAATGTCTGGTTTAGGTGCTGATTGATTGGTCGTGAAATTTGTATTAGTTTCCTTTGGGTTTCTAATTCTTGCATTTAATTTGTCTTGCTGGTTCATTTTATATGAGATTAGCTTGAGATCGCGCATGCATACATAGTTTGGGATCATTGGTTATTGTTGGTAAAGTGTAATGGATGTAAACATTGATGTAAAAATGCTTATGGGATGGTTATGCTAGTTGCCAAGGCACTAGTACATATAATTTTCTATTACCTTTCTGGAACTATAAAAGATACGTTTTTTATAAGAGTTCGGAGGGGAAGGGGGTCTACGAATCATACAAGGTGGAATTGAAAAGAGTCAATCCAGTTGTTCATCATAGAAGGTTGTTGATTGCTTTCTTATGCAATTCCTTTGATTTCAAGTGCAAACTCTCGTTTCATGTATAAGGGGAGGCAAAGGGACTATCCATCGTAATAATTCTTTTCTGGCATTAGGAAATTGGAGCGTACCCCAAGTAATTGAAATGAATATTACCAGTGTTTATTTGCCATCTGACCAGCCCCACATTTCTATATGTGTGTACCTGGCCACTGCTAACTTAATTTAATTCAATTGAACTTGAAATTTCTTGGGTCTTGTTGGTCACATGCAACATTTTACAACCTGCTGGCTGCAGCCTGAACTTTTATTCTGCAAATATAAGAATGCCTTCGTTGCTCATTGATGTAAATCAATTTTCTATTGGATATTCATTGATTGATTGATTGATATTGCTGTAATACATGCTTTGTTTTATATTTGAATGGTAGATTTTGCTATTATGGCATTAGGTATAAACTTACCTAGCTTCTTTCTTTTAGAAACGGGGACATGTATGCTGGAGAATATTTTGCAGACAAGATGCATGGATTTGGGGTCTATCAATTTGCAAATGGGCATCGGTATGAAGGAGCCTGGCATGAGGGTAGAAGGCAAGGGCTTGGAATGTACACATTCAGAAATGGGGAAACTCAATCTGGTCATTGGCAAAATGGAGTTCTTGACGTTCCAAGCACACAGAATACAACTTATCCTGTATCTCCTGTTGGTGTTTATCATTCGAAAGTGCTCAATGCAGTGCAGGTACTTATTTGATATCCTATTTTGCATATACACTATGTCTATAGCTTGTGAATAATCATGTTGCTTGATTGAGTTTTAATCATTCCTGTTGGATTTTTGAAAATAATAAAATAAAATAAAATAAAAAATGAATTCAATTTAATAGAATTTATAGAGGCTTCAGGCTTTGGTTATCATTCTTATGATGTTATGATATCACATGCAATGATGCAAAACCTTTCCACCTCTATTTAAGATGATTAAAGCTGTGTTCCCTCCCTAAATCTGTCAAGCCGAATAGTACACTGTTTTCTTTACAATTTAACGTGTACATTTGACATGCACTTAAGAGGTAGCTAAATGCAGTTAATTCTGTCCTACAATCAGGAAGCACGCAGAGCAGCTGAAAAGGCCTATGATGTGGCAAAGGTTGACGAAAGAGTAAACAGGACTGTAACTGCAGCTAACAGGGCAGCGAATGCGGCTAGAGTAGCAGCTGTAAAGGCTGTTCAAAAACAAGTGCATCAAAATACTAACACAGCCAATATTCCAATACCTTGCATGTGAGACCCCCCCTACAACTGTCACATATTTATCAGTACAAATCTGTGTTGGGGGAGCAAGAGAAAGCTGGCTTTTATGGATTTTCTTTTTCTAGTAGCTTCATCATGTCGTATGCTTATCTTCTCTTTGGGATGCATCTTTTGCATTGAGAAGGTATGGTTTGGGTGCCACCCTGAACTTGTTATAGGGAGGATCCAAAAGGAGAGGTTTAAAATGTCCAAGATTACTTTTTAGCTTGTGTATAGATAAGAGAGAGAGAGAGAGAGAAAGAGAGAGAGCTCCTAATTTTTGCTTTCCATCTTAGTTCAGTTTTGTATAGATGAGGTCATTGTAATATACAAGTGCTGGTGCCTTGGTGAAACCTTGACCCAGCCACTGTTCCATTCCTTTGGTTTTCTGTTTTTCAATGACATTTGATCTTATGCTAATTGTCTACTAATTACTGGTGAAAATCTTTGCTCATCTTTTACTGAAAGATTTAACTTACTATGATTTATGCTGTAATAATTGGTTAATTTTGTATTTAATCCTGAATAATTGGCAGCTACCTGCCAAATAATAATGGATAAAATTGTAAATCTGAAGTGAACATTTTGATCATCTATTTTTAACTTCACATAAAATATATATATATATATATATTTATTTTGATAATTAAATTATATATTAATTATAATAATTTTAAAATTTTAATCTCATAATAATTTATTTTTTGAGTAATCTTAGAATTACTAAATTCATTAACCAAATACAAAGAAATCAAATCTGCTCCAAGTAAAGATGGTTGAACATGTAATCTTACTCAGCAAAATAAATAAACAAAAATCTAAAAAAAAAATTCAAGATTCTCTGTCATTAGTTTAGTTTGTATTTTAATTGGAATCTTTGGCACCTGCTACTACGATTTCCATTTTTTATGATAAAGACCACATTTTTAATCCCTTTAAAAATTGCTATAATTAGCGTGCATAATTTCTCGAGCTTGTTTCCCCTGCTTGCCAGACCCTGCCCTTTCATCTAGATACCAAGTAGCTGATGAGCAATCACAAAACTCGAAATGAAGCATACCATTGGCAAGAATTGCATGCTAGGGATCTTTAATGGTTTACTTTAAAGACACTTTATTCAGTCTGTTAATATAAATTAGAAAAAATTATTCTCCTCTTAACAGAAAACAATTGAAGCCACAGGAAAACCTTAACCAAACATTCCACATCGCAATAATAAGAGAACTACAAGAAACATTATCCAATTTCCTATCATCAAAATCCCATATGCCTCATTCATATAGAAACAAAAAGACAATAAAAGGAAAATAAAATAAGCTAAGAAAATAATTAATCTTCTTGAAACAAGGAAGAAGATCAAAAAACAGATGGATATATAGAGCAGTCTCAGCTCTCAGTCTGCTCCCTGAGCCTTCTGATGGTGCTCCTAACTGTCACAGCACTGGCAGTACTGCAAAATTATCAACAATAATTAAAACCTCAAACACATGAAGATCCACACGAACACAACCTAGCGAGGGGGAAAAAAATAAAAATAAAATAAAAAATTATTTACTTGAGAGTATAAGCGCCGCCAGCTTTAACTTTGCCACAGTCTTTGCAACCCCAAATTCCAACAGCCTTCCTCTTCACTGCAAACTGCAAGCATGTGATTTTCATTACATTGACTGCTACCATCTTATCTATTGTCAACTTCCAAGTTCCAACCTTTCATTCACAAACCCAACAGAAATAAGAAGATAGGGAAACATGATAGGGTTGATTACCTTCCCACAAAACTCGCAGAAATACTTGCTGTGCTGACTCACTTCCATCTTCTTAATCTGCTTCCTTAAACTGGCACCATATCGGGTACCTGAAATGGTAAAAAATTGTTAAATTCACAATACTTTCAACAACATTTTTATGAATGCCATAAATACAAACAAACAAAAGACAGTTTCCAAAAGAAAGACAGGATCATAAAATCCTAACTAAGAATTTGACAGCAGCACACAGAACGGATAGAAATTGAATAGGAAAATGTTGCCACCAATAGATAAATCATTG
The DNA here is from genome assembly GCA_003254975.1 of Ochetophila trinervis. Classification (NCBI taxonomy): domain Eukaryota; kingdom Viridiplantae; phylum Streptophyta; class Magnoliopsida; order Rosales; family Rhamnaceae; genus Ochetophila; species Ochetophila trinervis. Next base: position 21,627 of record QANX01000638.1, on the reverse strand, counting down.
ATAATTCACGAGCAACCTAGTTGTCCAAGGAACTATGATGCAACCTGACAAATGTTAACTATAGAGAAATATTACCAATTTTTCATGCATCCAATTTCCTTTTTCTAGCATCTAGGCATGCCAACAACAGAACTTTTGATCATCAACACAATAACAAGATAGCACCCAATATTTCTAATTTCAAAACTTCTCTAACTAGCAAATGATGTTCACAATCCTAATTAAACATTCTATGGTAGAATCATTCAAAACTACCCTTTGCATGTGATTCTCTCTTAGTATCTAAGTTAACTTTTCCCAATTTTTGTCTTCCATTCAACTAAACATCACTAAAGGAATCTTTAACTTACTTTTTATCTACAGTACACTCCTACAATTAATTTCATTCCGAGGGAAAATTAAACAAAAGCAGGAAAACTGTATTAAGCACGTACCATATTTCCCAACAATCCCCGCCTTCTTTGTTCTCTTTGTCTACAAAACACCAGAGTAAACAAATATATTAAAGGCAATTGACAATCAACCAAAATTCACAAGCACTTTATTAAAAAGTAAAATGAAGATCAATTTACATTAACATCTAATGCTTCCCATGTCTAATTCATGTAAAAGACAAAGAACAAGATTCTTATGATGCTGAGGATCAAGCAGACCCTTTTGTTTTTTCAAATATAAGAGGAATATAGTATTTTTTCAAATATAAGAGGAATATAGTACATTAAAACAATATATAGGAAAATAATATTCAACCAAACACATTTCGAGGAAAAATTTAAACCACAATTTTGCTCCAAGCAATGATCTTTTTCACAGAATCAAATCAAATTCAATTTAAAAAATATACTACAAAATCGATATGGCATTGACCGAACAGCTGCAAACCACTGCAATAATGATAGCCCTTTATTTCGTCAACAAAAGCAGTCAAAACATGTAACCCCAAATATTAAACTAAAAATCGAAACGAGAATCTACCAGGTTTTTTAACACCTTTAAAGTGTTCCTTTTTCTTAGAAGAAAATACAAAGAGAAGGAATAAATCTTAGTAAAGTTAAGTAATTTGAAATTCCAAATCTAACAATACAAAATCAGCAAAAAAAATATTGCAGGAAAATGTGAACGCCACTTAAAATTTACTTGAACCAACTATCTCTCTAAGTTGCAACTCACACACTTTCCAACTCTGAACTGATTTCCCAATCATGGTACATAACCATTTGATCTATTGAAGAGAACATCAATAACAAGTATAAAAATTACTTTCCTAAGTGAAGAAAATTCAAGGTTGAGCTTCGAACTTAAAATTTATTTTAAGTGCCAGAATCACAAAACCCAGATCCAATTCAGGATTAAAAACCAAGAAACTCAAACGAAAAACACTCGGAAAAAAAGTACCATTTTGGACGCCGATTGGAGGAGCAGAAACCCTAGATTCAGTTACAAATTGAGAACGGCCAAAGTGAAAACAGAGCCTTGTGGAATGTTAATATATATTGGCAGCCAAGACAGAGCACTGATTTTTTGCGACATGCGAACCCTAGTTTTGCCTTGCACTCAATGGACTCAGATTGGGTGGCCCATATTCGTTGTTTTCAGACCCAATAGTCTGATGCTAAATTGGAATATGAACTTTTAAAGAAAATGATAAACCCAAAAAATAAATAATTGAGCTTCGTTTCATATATTATTTTAATGTTAAAAAAATTATTCTAGTTATTTTAAACACAAATAATTCAGCTTCTTAAATATACATAGTTTAGAATAAAACAACGTACTACTTTTTCAGTTTAGAATAAAATAACGTACTACTTTTTCACAATCTTGCTTGTTACTCATAAGCCTTCAGATTGTAGTTGGAGAAAAAAAGTCACTACTTATATATTTAGCCCAATTTTACATGTCAATAAAGATGAATATAATTTTTTTTTAAATTCATAACTTTTAGGACTTAAAAAATGGTTTTGACTAAAAAAAATGCTAAAGGAAAACTCTAATTAAAATTATAGAAATTTTACTCATCTATCTGAATTATCCTACAACATACTTAAGAAAAAAAAAGAGACAAAAATACTACTTTTAAGAGAACAAAGAACTTTACTACATGATAATTTTTATTATAGTGTTTTTATTAATCTTTGGTACAGTTTGGATGAGATGCTAAAAGCAAATTGGTTTTTAATGCAAGAAAATAAAGTTGGGCTTCAAATTTTTGTCATGGGCAGTAAAACTTAAGCCCAAAACAACAATTAAATATAATTTCGTGGCAACTGCCAGCTGGCGAAGACTAAAAATAATGCTTCCCAACCAACCTCCAATTTTTTTTATTTTTTTTTTGCACTTATTTTCCACGCGTTTACACATGAAAAAAAATATTAAATATAAATTAAAAATTGAAAATCTATTTTGCTTTTCGACATTTGTTTTTGGATAAACTGAAAAAAGACAGACTATAAAATTCAAAGTTTAATTTCCATATTCACTTATATAAATGTATTTAGCTTTTCGACCTCTGAGTATAACTATATGAGATAATAAATGAATCATCTATCAAATTCTCAATATTCAAAAAGTAAAATATAAAAAGGAAATGCACCCCAATTGAAACTTGTGGTTTCATTAAAAAATAAAATAATATTTACATTTTTATTTTCCGCTACGGCTTAAAAAAAATAAAAAATTATATTACATCATATTTTTTTTTGGTAATATCATATAACATTATTATTAAACAATAATTTTTATTCATATTACGTTATTATTAAACATTAATTTTTATTACAAAATGGGTTTTGTTTTTTATTTTGTATGTGTACATTTGCCTAACCAGCCTTCGACTCTCTCTCTCTCTCTCTCTCTCTCTCTGTGAACATCTTCTGTGAATATCCTCTAAAACCCATTAATACGATTTCATTCCGAATTTACCCCTGGTCGTTCGTCCAATTTACGAACCCAAACGGCCATGATGATGCTGGTGAACTGTTCCAGCTGCCGGACTCCACTACAGCTCCCTCCGGGCGCCCAATCCATCCGCTGCGCCATCTGCCAAGCCATCACGCACATCGCCGATCCACGCGCCGCCCCTCCTCCGGCGGCATCCCAGCATGTGCCTCCTCCATCCTCCAATGCCACGCCTCCTCCTCCTCCTCCTCCGTCCCTTTACAGCCACGCGCCTCCCGGGCCTCCTCCGAATGCTCATGGCCGCAAGAAGGCCGTGATCTGCGGGATTTCGTACAGGTACTCGAGGCACGAGCTCAAGGGTTGCATCAATGACGCCAAGTGCATGCGATATTTTCTTATTAATAAGTTTCAGTTCCCAGAATCTTCAATTCTCATGCTCACAGGTAGCATATTTATATAAAAATATATATAAATATATATATATGTATATGTATGTATGTGTCTTTTTGAGGTTTCCGGGTTTTTGGAGATATGTGTGACAGGGTGTTGATGTTTTGCGTGTGAAATGCATGTGGAAAATGGATTCACATTGAATTGGGTTGTGTTTAGGAAAATTGGTGATTAATTTAATCTGCCAGGCTTCTTTTTATTTTTTATTTTTTTCGCATTTACGTTGAAATTTTAAGTTTTTGTAAGTTGTATCCATGTTAAGATTGGGTTCTCTGTTTAAAGATGCAATCTTGGAAACATAGGTTTCTTTCCCATCAGGGTTTATTAATGGTGTTATGAAATCTGGGATTTATTAGTTATTAGCTCCAATGCCTATATGTAACCTGTCTTTTCGGCGCTTGGACAATTCCATGTTGATGATCGAAATATTGTTAACACAGGAAAGTTGAGATTTTATGTGGTGAATTGTATAGTTTGGTTTAGCATTCAAGAGTGAATACAAAGATGGTAATCACCTACGTTGAAACAGTATTAAAGCTTGAAATCTGACATTGCTAAATAAGACTTGATGGATCAGGATCCTAGTGAATAAGACTTAATACATAATTGTATTTCATTATGTGTGTGACGAAAAACAGAAAAGCATTATATGTGTAAAGGTATTTCTTATGTGTCTAAAGGCAATGATTGTCCAATTTTACGTACCTTTCCCTGTAAATAAAGTGTTAGTCTAAGTATTTTTTTTCTTGTAATTGCAAATATGTCAAATATTGATCTATACCAATAATTTTAACTGCAGAAGAAGAAACTGACCCATATAGGATTCCAACTAAAGCCAACATTAGAATGGCGCTATATTGGCTTGTACAAGGTTGTCAGGCAGGTGACTCCCTGCTGTTTCATTACTCTGGTCATGGTTCACGGCAAAGGAATTATAATGGTGATGAGGTCGATGGATATGATGAAACTCTATGTCCCCTGGATTTTGAGACTCAGGGGATGATTGTTGATGATGAGATTAATGCAACAATTGTTAGACCTATTCCTCAAGGAGTTAGGCTTCATGCAATAATAGATGCCTGTCATAGTGGCACCGTACTAGATTTGCCATTCCTTTGCAGGATGAACAGGTTAGTTTCCTCTAAATATGTTCATAATCAATAATAAACTGCAATACACAACTCTTCAGTTGGGCACTGGGGTTAGTGTATTTAATTGACAATGACTGATCAGAACTTATGGACTTCCAATTTGCCTTCTATAATAACTTTAGCTAATCTTGTGATGATAAAATATCAAATTCATATGTAACATGATGGATTGTAATTAGATAATTACTAGTGTTGTCTCATCCCAAATTTTTACTTGATCCTCATTTAGTTGTGTCCTCTACTCTTTTATTTTCATTTCTAGATACATTTTTTTGATACTTTTTAAAGAAACAAGTATGGTGATAAGTTTCGCACTGGCTGTTTTATTATTTTCTTTCTTGATAATAGGAGTGGACAGTATGTGTGGGAAGATCACCGACCTAGATCAGGTATATGGAAAGGTACAGGTGGTGGAGAAGTTATTTCTTTTAGTGGTTGTGATGATGATCAAACCTCAGCCGATACATCTGTAAGTTGAAGAAACTTTGGTTGTTGAAAATATGCTTAGTCCAAAGGCTATGGAAAATGTCTGATCCAATACTTAATGGAACAGGCTCTGTCAAGGATTACATCAACAGGTGCCATGACTTTCTGCTTCATCCAAGCCATTGAGAGGGGACATGGGAACACATATGGGAGCATTCTGAATTCAATGCGTACTACCATCCGAAGCACAGGGTCTAGTAGTGATCTTGGAGGTGGAGCTGTTACATCTCTCATCACCATGCTTCTGACTGGAGGCAGCGCTAGTGGTGGGCTAAGACAGGTATTGACTTGTACATCATCTTTGTTGAGTAGCTTGAGAAATTAAATTACAATTTAAAGAATATAAACATAGAATTGGGCTTCTTCTTTTTTCCTTGCTTTCTTTTGGAATTTCTATAGACAGATGCGCACTAGTTTTCCGTAACCTAAATGCATGAACATGCACCATCCTATTCTTATCAAAACACAATCTGCACACAATACAAACGTAGTCCTTCCTGATAGGACTAATATTTCCATTCTTATTGCTTCTTTCAGGAGCCGCAATTAACTTCCTGCCAGCCATTTGATGTGTACACAAGGCCTTTCATCCTATGATATATCGATCATGCAATAGCATTCAGGTTTTCCTTTTCTTCTAAAGGTGGTCTTTTAGGTTTTCTTTTTTCTTTTTTCCCTTAGCCTTTCTGGTGAATATTACTTTGAACATATTTGATTGTTTTCTTGAAAAACAATGTGTACCCAAACCTTAAATCATGTACCAAGCATTGTGAATAGCTTATGTTCAATCATTTGTGACCTGATATTAATAAAAACAAGTTCAGAGAGGTGCTAGATGAAATCTGATGGCTGGCCACTTTAATGGAATTGATACCTATGTCAAGCGATTGTTGAATTGGAAATTCACTTTAATGGAACTGATACCTATATGAAACGATGGTTGAATTGAAATTGAACCTAATAGGGTAAGCACAGAGTCCATCTATTACACCAGAACTTCCTAACTTGCTCCGAAAGTGGAAAACAAAAACAGAAAAATCCATGTTACAGAGATTGGAATAGATGTTTGACAAAAACTGGGTTTCTAAGTTCTGGGAAATCTAGCAGATTAGCACAAATACTATGATCATCAGGGGACACAGCTACCATTATTCTACTAACTCTATCTGGTTTTGTAGCTTCTTTTCAGCTGGGTTATGCATCTATAAATATACTGTTTTAAGCTAGATGTATCATCAAATTTAGAGAGTTACATCAATAATACAAATAATCTATCCCAGGCATATATGGTTTTCCAAAAACTTACCTGACTTTCTTCTATCCATGACTGGCTTGTTGATAGCTGAATGAAGAAATGTTCGAGGTTGTTCAGCCCTGATGATATCCATTCTCTTCCCTATATCTCACGGATATTTAGAGACAAAATTATTCAAATATGGACTAAAAAGAGAATCTTTTATTTCTTTTGTCAGCATCAATTCCTAAAGCAAAGGAATTTGCTTTGTTCCATTATGTTTGATTGATATTGACACAAAAGCTTAGATTCGAAACTCAATATGAAAAGGAAGTAGTGATATTTACATGAGATTGCATAAATGCCATGAAGGACCACTCTTCATACAGGACGACATTCCAATATCAAATATATGCAGGTTTGATTAGGTATCATATATGATTTGGTTTTGCATAACCAGAATTATGAAGCGCTTATTCACCTAAAAAAATAATTAATAATAATAATAATAAAATTATGAAGTGTTTTTTTATGAGAAATATTCAGAATTTTTTTCTTTTCTTGAAAGTATTAAGTATTTTCTTACATTATATCAGAAAAAAAAAAATTATGTAAGAAATAGTCAGTTTTGAAAGGTACTGTATGTTTTGTTCGTCTTCTTATTTTTCTAGGACGTGTAATTCTGTAAACCCCTATCATTTCCTGAGTAATTTTCATTATAGGAAAATGCTCCTTGTCTCGAGCATGAAATTTTCACAACTCACGTGGAGGACCTCTACCAAAAAATAGACTTAAATAAGGATGAATTTTAATATTGTTGAGATTTTAAAATATGGTAAAAATGCAATTTCAATTAACTAATGGAGCAAAATTATCAAATTAATTAGTTTGTTAATCAACGCATAGAAGGGAGGCACCCAAACTATTTTATAAGTAAGCCAGTAGTAACTACCGTAAATTAGGCTCTTACTTTCAGCAAAAAAAAAAAATATTGATCTTACAATTTTAACCCTAGAGTTGGATTATTTTGTTAGACTTCTTTCTTCAATAATCATTTCTGAAAACTCCTCTATGGTATATTAATATAGATTCCTCCATGTGCTGGTTAACTAGGAAACATGAGGCAAAAAAATAGAAAGAATAAAAGAGTTTTGACTTGAAAAATGGCCTTGTGTTTTCGTTCTTGAAAATGTATTATTGGCATAGGTAATTTTAGGTGTGCTATTTGCCTTTGAGCGCCCAAGATTTTGATAATTTAGTGCAAAACACAGACAACAAACTTTTGAGAAAGATTTAGAGATATTAATATATCAAAGTTGGGGTGGATGATAGCCAAAGGGGAGGATAGGCTATGGATTGAGTATATATAACACGACTAAGGTTGCAGAACTGATAAACCCACACCCTTTCTCATGGAGTGAGAAGCTGGTGACGACACTTTTTAACTGAGAGGAGGCAGAGCACATTCTGAATCTAGAGCTTCCCCAGGTTTTTTGCTAGGATAGTTTCTGTTGGACGGCTTCAAGGGATGGAAACTTGTCTGTTAAGAGTTGCTTCGGGATTATTCAGAGGATGGGGTTGGATATAGACATTGATCATTTCTGGGGGCTCATTTGGAGATCAGATCTCCATGAGCGGCTGAAGTTGTTTCTATGGCGGATGGCTTCGAACGTGCTGCCTACTAAGGCAGTGCTGACCAGAAGACTGGGAGGAGGGGATACCCTTTGTGGTTTATGCGGACAGGAAGAGGAAGAAGTCTACATTTGTTTAAATATTGCTCCGTGTCCAGAGCTCTCGGGTTTGCTAGCCTCTGGGGTATATGTCTGGATGCTATGGAAGGGGAGACCATCAGAGATATGATTAAGTATCTGTGTACTAATGCTAGTGGAGCTGGTCACATTCCAAAATTGTTGATTGTGACATGTTTTGTGGTACTCTGTGTGGTGCTCGAGAAATGAGGTTATGTTTCAAGGCAATTGTGATCTTCGGGCTGCAGTCAAGAGGTTTGAAGGGTCGGTGATGGAATTTGCGGGCGTGGTTAAGGGGGGAGTAATGATTTCCCATGGAGTTGCCGGAATCTGTTGGAAGCCTCCTGAGCAGAGGAGGATGGCTGTCAATGTCGATGATTCTGTGGGAGGAGGTCTGTCTGCGTGGGCACTGATTGCTCGGGACCATCTTGGCAAGTTGATCTTCGTTGCATCTGGATGGGGGAAGGATCAGTCACCTCAGCTTGCAGAGTCAAAGGCACTGGCTTGGGCAGCTAGCTTGGCTGTTAAACATGGATGGACCTTATTAATCAAGTGATGAACAAGACTGATCCAGTTGGTTGGGAAACTAGAAATGAGATAATGTTGATTCGTCATTTTAGCAAAGATTTCAAAGAGTGGACTTTCAAATGGGTTCCCAGGTCAACAAATGCAGGAGCTGATGCGGTTGCAAAGTGGTCTCATGCGCATATGTGTAATTTTGAGGTTTTTGAAAAAAATTCTGCTTTTCTGCCTCCCTCTGTTCTGAGGTGTTTAGCGGATGAGAGAGCAGTTGCTTTCTCTTGTTTGTAAGTTGCTGGGCAGCTTTCTTTTTTTGCTTTATATAGCAGTTCTATTAACCCAAAAAAAAAAAAAACTTTTGAGAAACTTGTTAAAAACATACTACGCAGTACATATTCCCAAACCAAATCTGTGAAACAAAGATTTCAGGGGATGAGAACCCAGTAGCCAGTACACTTGGAAAAGCTTAAATTTAAGACCATGAATTAGCTAGCCTTCCATTCAAAAACAGAGGCAACCATAAGATATATAAATACCTGAAAAAATCGATGCTCACTGAACCTTTCATAATTGCAGAGAAGATTTTGAAGAAATAATATAAAAACAAGGATAAGGATTAAACCCATATATAAATTCCTGCCCGACCCGCCCATCCATCAAAATATTTATGCAAATTAGTAAGTACCCTAGAAGCGCTAGGCATCAATTCATTTTTTTCCCTAACCAAGATTACAATGAGCATCACTACCTCTCTCTATTTAATGAATGTCTCTAATATCTTTGATCTAAGGGGTTCTGGAGGATGGAATTTCTCTAACCGCAAATTAGAGCTCGTCCGAACCTCATTTAACACATTTTCTCCTTTTTCTTTTCTGATTGTCTCCAAGATATTTCCCAGGACATTAGCTGCAAGCCCACTCTCTCGAAGACTACCTGGCTCCTCTCCACCTTCATATATTAACTGCCCAATCTCATTCAATGAAACAACATTTTCTATGATCACTCTTGCAAAGATACGGGCAAGAAACTCTGGTGCTTTCGGAGCGTCATTGACGGCATCTTCTAGAGTTGTGAGAACAAATTTGAACCTGGCCAGATTAAATCAAAAGAAAATATAAAAGAACTCTCATGATCACTTAAAGACATTAAACTCTTATAACCAACTGCAAATTGCTCTTGTAAAATTCCCTTACCCTTTAACAAGGTGATTGGGGCTCAAAACGCCATCATGAGACTTCGTAAGATTGACAAGAAGCTTGGCCAAAAGATCTCTATCCACGTCCTTACCCTCAAAAGAATGTATTAACCATATAGAAATCATTGTTGGGTGGAAACTTGGAGAATTCAAATCTTTAACGCATAAAGCAACTTCATTTTCATCCCTAGCACTGGAAAAGAAAAGAATTCAATTAAATTATATTAGGATTACAAGGTTAACAAATAAAAAATATTTCCTAATTTACACATACTAAAAAAACAAAAAATAAAAAACAAAAAAATAATAATAATGTGAATCTTGACCATATCATGTAAGACAAGCCATGTGGCGTCATATGCCATAGGCATATCGTCAAAATCCAACCAAAACATGAACAGTGGTGATCATTAGATCATTTTTGCAAACATATATTATGTACAAAAAACATCTCCATAACAACACTGCATTGCCCCCATCCTAGTCAGTAAAGCATCCAGCAGTTCCAAGATATCTAATGATATGAATGAACAGTCTCATATAATTGGGTATCTAGAAGTGGTTTAGATAACTTTGATGTTGCTAGCGGTAATTTAGGAACCACATCTACAGTTTCATTTATGTAATTAAGAATAGGTGGGAGACTCGTTACTTCCAATCCCCTCATAACTTCTAAAGAAAATTTGACAGATCAGTTCCATTGAAACATGAGAGATTTTATTAATTTTTCAAATGATAATTTTACAGTTATAAATATGGACAATGTAAAAGCATTTATATTCAGTTCGTCCACATCGAGGTACTATTATTTTATCCACCAAAATGCATACAAGCAGAGGTACTTTAACTACACTCTAATATGTACATAAACACAATACCTTGGAAATCTTATCGTTCTCCTAAAGCATTAAGCAAGTCTATGATGTATAAGTCCAAGTAAACTGTCATCAATGTGCAAATAGAAATTCCCAAAATTTTCTCCATATCCATGCATGACGATGGATTTTGTCATACATTGCTAACTTGAAAGCTTTAACATAACTAACAAATTTCATCCCAAATGGAAAGTGATAACCCACCCATGCAATGTTAAGCAACAAGGAAACATATTCTATACACCAAAATATAACCCTGCAAACCTACTTAACAAATATCACACATGGTTCTGCAGGATTAAAGTAAAACATAACTAATTTCTCTTTATTTCTATAATTTTCCTAAGCCATGAAATGACAGTAAGCTCAATAGTCTGACATGTACATTAATATTTTTCTGATATAGTCCATTCTAAAAGCATAGCAGCTAAAAATGCTAACAGCATGACAATAAAACAAATTAAACAAATTTTTAAATAACATATGCAAATTTGCCAAAATAAGATGCCAATTTTTATAGCCAAGCTGGAGATAATGATTTTTCATATAAGAAACAAAATGTTGGATTCGACCTAATTTACACCATGATCTGTGAATTACTACTGAATAAGCGACACCAATGATACAAGTGGCAGGAAAAATAACCAACATGTTGCAACTTCATCAAAACCGCAGTCCGAAGTTGTCAAAATGAGCGAAATAACTTCTTTAACCTCAGATAGAATCCCGTATCATGACTCTTAAAATACATAATCACATTAATAAATACAGTAGAAAATTACCATAACATAGACGGAGTACTTTTTCCGCCCAAAGAGTTATTTTATCGTCAAATTAAACAATCTAAAACATAATTGTACAAATTTTAGACTTAACCATAAATAAACCTACAATGCTACATGGTTAACCATATATAAAAATGAGCTTAAAAATGTAGAAGGAAACATGACAAAAAGCATGAATGGTGATAAACAAACCTGTAGAATTCTTTAATAGCAGCAATAGACATATCTCGCAATCGCTCTTCCGGCCACACCTTCTCTGAGGGAACATTTTGTACAAAAACTGGTCCCTGTCCACGTGTAGGAGGAGAACTTTGATGAGACCTATCAAAACTACGTTCTGAATTCCTTAGGTCTCTACTGCCAAAATTTATATTTCGGTCTTGTGCACTTGATAGATCAAAAGCAGCTGGACCTGCAAATCTATCAGGCATGAATCTTGTATCATCCCTTGTGCTGTAAGCTGCCCGGTCTGGTATAGAACTGAATCCATTTAAACCCGCTGTCATTCTCCTGGAGTCCCCGATGCTGGGAGAAATCTCAGCTACTGGAGCTGTAGACATAGAAGGTGGTCCTCTGACGGACATTCCTCTGCCAAGACCACCTTGGGGCCCCAAAGTAATTGAATCCTCACCTACAGGTCTTTGAGTCAAGGGAATTGACAGGGTCCTGGCCTCAAAAGACTGTCTTTCATCAAATCTAACATCTTGATTGCCAAAACCACGAACCTGTGGCAATCCACGGAAACTTCCCATCTGTGAATTGGGGGAAGACAACATGGATGCCCCTCTTTGACCATAATCCATAGGAGGCGGCCCCCTTCTTACTGATGAATTGGGACCTGGACCACGGGCCAGCCTACTTGTTTGTGCCTGTCGTTCTTGAGCAGCATCTCTATGCACTTCCTCAATCTTCTTTGGCCCTTCAACTTTCCTCCTCTGCTGCCATTTGTTCTTTCTGAGGTCAATTGAATCCTTCAACATGAACCTAACTCTAGAAGACAGTTTCATATTGTTTGATAAACTTTTCATCCTATCAAAATATGCATCAATATGCTCCTTGGCTTTGGGATGGTCAATCATCTCCCCAATTGTGCTCATTAGTTTGCATAACGCTTCAACATCTTCTTCATCAGGAGTTTGGTTATTACCTAACAATTTTTGAATGCAGGCATGCATTATTCTCTCAGTCAACATTTTCTTCTTATACAACTCCCCAATTAATCTAATGTTACCAAGCATTCGTCTCCGTGCCTTAATTCTTTTCTCTTCTCTTTCTTCTTCAGACTGTTTTATCTCACCGTCTTCATCAGCCTTGTTGGCTTCTTCTTGCTCTCTTTCTCCTCTTTCAAATTCCTCCTGGCACTTGTTTAGAAGCAACCTCTTAAATGTTATCTTTTCATTGTCTTCACTAAAATCAGGCAAATCTCCAGCAAGATGATAACAAAAGTTAGCATACATCTCACAAAAAGTAGGCTCCATCAGAGCTTTGTCAAATATCTGATTGATGACACCAGTGAGCGTCCCAGCATTATCAATGTTAACAGCTTTTACTTGCTCAAACAGTTTTTCAAAGTTCTGCGGAGTTAGTTTGTTCAATACACCCTTTAGTTGTCTTTGTTTAGCCTGTTCTTCATCTGTTATTTTACCCACTTCATACTTCTTCTCAGCTTTGTGCATCTTCTGTAAAGGAGTCTGTGGAGAAGGAATTAAACCCTTGTGAAAATTAGTGGCTCGCTGCCACCTGTCAGCATCAGGACTATTTCTTTGCATTCCCTGTGAACCAACCGACTGCATAGGACCAGCCAAGACTCCAGTATATTGCATAGGTGCACGTGGATTCCTCAGAACACCATAATTTCCCAGTTGGCCAGATCGTCCAAAAGCAAGATCCGGCCGCATATGTCCTGAACCAAAAGAACCAGGCTGTTTACTCCATTTGTCATCATCAATCAATCCACCACCACGTCGTTCTGGTCGAGGTACCCCTCCTGGTCTATCAATAACTCTACCCGGACTAGAGAATGAATCAGCATGAGAGGAACTGATGTTTGCGTTACTCAACGCTTCAACTATTTCAGGTGTACTTAGAAAACCCTCTGGAAGATCAATAAATTGATCTGCAAATTTCAGAAGAAAATCTCTAGAATACTTTTTTGCCATACTTCCAGTTCCATCTTTGTCATCATGAACTTTACCTCCAAGCACCTGTTCTCCATTATCTGAGGTTTCCAATTTTGGTTTAGAGATGTCAGCAGCATCTTCCCAATCCTCTGGCTCAACTTTACCCTGCGCCTCTTTCTCACATAATACAGGATCTTCCTGAGGTGCATCAGCAGCTAAATGCTTAGAATTTATGTTACCAGAAACGCTTTCAGTGCTTTCAGAAGAAATAAGTGCTTCTTTCTTTTCTTCAGGACCCTTGTATGCCATATAGAGATCAGATGTTGTACCAGCAGCATCTGCCTTCTGAAGAATTTCTTTCAGTTTCTTTTTCGGCCTGGCAGCAGTACTTTTTGACCTATTAAGTTCAATAAGGGGTTTGTCTTTTGAACCTGACAGTGGAACTGGAATCCCAGCTGCATCAGTGTTTTCTGTACTTACCCCACCACCAACATTCTCCATATTTCCACCATCATGTATTGAGGTTGCATTCAAACCTCCAGAAGATTGAGCTGGAGCAGACTGGTCATCTAATCTTCCAGGTTTTATAAAAGCAGTTTCTTCACTATTAATGCTATCACTTCTGCTCAAGGAATTGTCACCATGAGAGCCTTCTACTTCTTTAGAATCCAATACTGTATAGGTAGAGTTACCTAAATTAGCACCAATTCTCTCTTGTTCTGTGCAAGAGCTCCCTGGCTCATCCATTCCTCCCTGTGCAGTTTCTAGTGTCAAGACAACATGACTAGTTGTTTCCTCTGGAACAGATACATGCCTAGTTTGTTCATCCAGCTCCTCTGAAGCAACCTCAGAAGTATGCATATCTTGTTTGGGAATTCTTATTTCTCCTTGTTCTTCTGATCCAAGTGTAGCCCCTGTACTAGAAATCTCTGATGATAGAGATGCAGAATCATAAGTGGCAGCGCTGATGGTTGAAAGTGATTCCTCAGTGGATTCTGGAACATCTACACTACTCCCCAAAGGAACAGAAATTATATTACATTTCATAGCTTCTGAGACACCACTGCCAGAAGATAAACCTTGCTCTGAAGGCTGAGATGGTACGGTTGACAAAGAAGTAGACTGTCCACCAACCTGTGACCAAAGAGTAAATACATGCAAACAGAATCTAACAGCTACTTTTAAAATAAAGAGATGTTTAGAATATTATATGAAAAGTACAAAACAAAAGTACCTGCTGCAGGCCATGACCTTTCGTTCCGGGCTTTCTCTGGCTATCTTTAATTGAGTTTGACCTGCTCAGGGTTTCCCTTCTTCTGGATTCAGAATTAGCCACCACAGGTCTCTCCTCAGTTAGATCAGCTGAAACAGGGGACAAATAATTGGAAATATTGCTTTCAACAGAAACAGCAGTAGGTGCAGCTGAAGGTGTAGTAGTTTCCACTGGCTTGGTTACCAATTCACTGACAGAATTTGATTGCTCTAAATGGCTATTTGTAGACATCTCAGGATCCCTTTGAGGATGGGCTAGGCTAATTTCCACAGATGGCTTTGAAGGCTTGGTGGGTTCGCCTTTTTCAACAGCAGGTGAGCTATTTGGAAACAAGTCTGGAATATTTTCTCTAATAGAGCCAGTTGAAGGTTTAATGGTCACATGTGTAGTTCCAGATGTTGCAGAAGAAATTACATTGTGTGCATCACGTGCATATTCTAAATTAGGTGCCTCCAAAACCCCATGCATATGGGTCCCTGTCTTGCTAACAGGGATATTAAGAGCTGATGGATTCATGAATGCCGAATGGGAACCCTGGCTGACAGGATAATTAAATCTTGGTGCCTGAGAACTGGGCTGCATTGGGCTACTTGTTAAAGGAAGAGGATTAGCAGTTGGGTAGTATAGGGAACTAGCATTGTAAGAACTTGTATAATAGTTGATAGGATGAGAAGGTGTAAACGGTGGAATGGGCTGGGATTGGGGAGGAACATTAACATGAGGCCTCAGGCCTGATGATCCACCATCTGAATATGCATCTATCGATTTGTCAAACCTCAACTCTTGATGTGTCTCTGGATGAGTAATCTTGACAGGAGTTTTACGGTGACCACCAAACTTTGCTCCCTGCTGTTGGGGGAATTGGGGGGCAATCCCCATCCCCAAGTTGCCCAATTGAGGAGGTAGCTGAGGACCCATTTGAGCTGTGAAACCCAGGCTCTGACCCTGATGCATGATTCCCTGAGGCTGCATTGGATGAGGTTGGAGCCCGGGAACAAACACTTGCTGCTGCACTTGAGGAGCACTTCCCATTGGTAATTGCATAGGCATTGGCATTTGAAGTGAAGGAGCTGTCACGCCCTGAGACTGAATCTGCTGATTAGGGCCACCAAATTGCACAGAAACTGGTGGCTGGTGGAATGGCATTGGCATTGGCATAGAAATTCCAGTCATTGGAAGACCAGAAGGTTTCTGTTTTTGGCTAGAAAGTGCAGGTGAGACTTGCACATCCTTTTTAGGCTTAGGCACTGGATGTGCTTCAGCAGTGTTGAGCAGATCAACCCCACCTGGATCCTTCCTGGGTAACTGCTGCTTAGGAACAGAAGGGGTTGGCACCGGAGGCACAGATCTAGAAGAATCATGACGTGCCTGCAAGTTTAGAACCAGATAACTATTTTGCTAATAGGAAAAGGAAATTGAAAATATAATTAGCAATTAAATGTTAAACCAAAAATTAGTCATGCACACCTGTGTACAGACCCTTTTGTACATAAATGCAACTATTAACATCATTTGGAAAAACAAAGAAGCACTACTTGTACACATTGAAAATGACCAGCTCATATACACTTCCACATAAAAGTATTACTTTCATGAAGTCATTACTTTCAAACAAACAAGAAGAGGGAAACTCAAAGAGTGCAAACCTGATCACGTTTCTGCTCATCCAAATTAGGGGGAGCCGAGCTAGTTCGAGCAGGAACCTACAAAACAAAAACCAAAACCAAAACAAACAAATTCAATCCATTATCAACATTGTAATATAGAATTTTATGTACAAGGGAAAAAGTACACAGGGTGGCAATAATACCTGCATCCCATTCATAAAACCAGGACTTATTGACCCAAACTGAAAAGGGAATGCTTTGGATCCATCTCCTGGGGCTAAGCCATTACCAAACATTAGAAAGAAATCATTACTTGCACTAACATATTATACTTGATACAAAAGATAAATCAAAATAATATCTTATTTGAGGAGAAAACAGACATGAAATACTTTATACAGTTTAAAAGCAGGCAAGGAATAAAGTTTATTAATATAAATCATCAAAAACTTAGACTTACCCATTGTGGGGGTGTTAGTTGCTGCAGTGTTTGGACTCACGGAGGAAGACTGAGAAGTTGGAGCTTTAGGAACAGGTCGGGAGCTTCTTTGAGTGCTTGATGGTTCCGCTAGCTTGGAAACTGTATTAATATAAACAGATAATCAGAGGCAACTAAGGTAAATAAAATAATAAATCCATTCGTCAAATAAAAAACTAGATGTCTACTTTTCCTGTCTCCTTGAACAATAAATAAAGGATTCTCCTTTAAATACAATTTAAAAGGCAATCAGACAAAATTCCTGTATAATTAAGTCCACGAGAAAATGAATATCTGGATCATCATACCTTGCAATTGGGGCTGTATATGGGCACCGTTTTGTGCCCCGCGCGGTATAGCAGCATTAGTAGAATCCGAAGAATGTACACTGGAAACATTAGCCCTAGATTGCCCTCCTTGTGCATTGCTATTAGGCTTCTTAGAACTGAACACACCGACAACAACCAAAAAAAAAAATCAGAAAACACCTCCCCCCCAAAAAAAAAAAATTTCCCAACAAAATCATAAACTCTATTAAAAAAAAAAACCCTAATTTCACAGTCCAAAACAATTAAATTCCCATTTGACAAAAAGTAAATAAGAAACATAAACGAGAAGCAAAAACCCTAAGATAGAAAATCCACCCGCGGTTAGAAGAAATGGACGGTGAAGGGGCGGGCCCACCGGCGCCGGCGCCCTTACCGTAAGCGCCTGAGAAGCCTCGCTGTTGATTGGAGCTCGCGGATCGCGTTATTTTCCGATACTGGTTGTTATCGTTCTTATCCGACCTTGATTGATTGAAGGACATATATTCCAACCCTTAATTCCCTCCAATTTTCTCTCGGTTTCAGTTCCTTTCTCTGCAACCAAACACACACAGATCCCAACCACAAACATCCAAAATAAAATAAAAAATAAAAACCAACAAACAACAAATCAATCAAAACAACATATCCATAGAATCAATCCAAAATTAGGGCTTTGAACAATCAGTAAAAAAGTTAGTGTGTTTGGGACAAACCTGTGAAGTGGAAGAGTGTAACAGAGAAGCAAATTAGGGTTTTATTGGGAACCCATGACGAAGCAGTGAAAGAGAATAATAAAAACTAACGGAGAGAAAGAAAAAAGAACAATGAGAGAGAGAGAGGGTTTGTTTTGGTTAATTGAGAAGGAAGAGAGAGAGAGAGTGGGTATTGTGGTAACAAACTAACCAGTAAGGTGGTCAAAAGGTAGGTTTTTTAGGAGATCAGAAATCGAATAGGTCTCTCTCTCCTATTTGTTTCTCTCTTTGCTTTGCCTTCTGAGTGCTCTTCGCTTTTCTTTTCTTTTCTTTTTTGGTTAAAAAATATTTTTTTTTATTTTTTTACCTTTTGCTATTTCTCTACTTTATTATTGGATTAGAATCTTTTTTATTCAAATTTTTATTTTAATTCCTATCAATAAGCATTACCCAAAAACAATAAATTTCAAAAGAAGTGGTTTTCCAATTTGTACGTGTCACATACCCTCATCGCGAAGGAATCCCAAAGGAAAAAGAAAGGAAAACCCTCAAAAAAAAATTAAAAATAGTAAGTAAATTTGAGCAAACCAAATGAAAAGTCTAGGTGAAATAAATGGAGATTGCTGGTACACGCGCCAAAAAGCACGCGCCGCCACTTGTAGAAAGTGGTGATGGTGGTGGTGGGGTTGGGTTCGAGATCGGAGAGTCTTTTGTAATGCAAATGGAATTTGAGAAGTATAAGGGAAAGGTTGCTTTGCAGCGAAGGAAGTGAATTTGAAGGATATTTTGTGGGCATATGAAAAGCATTTTTTTTTAATTAATTTTAAGTGCAATTTATTATTTAAATTGTGATTAATATAGTAGATAGATACTAAACATGCCTAGTATTCAATAATTTTTTTAAAATCAATAAATTTTAATTTGTATTCAATAATTTGTTGATTATTGATAAGGGATTTAGTGTTCAATAGTTTTAATTTTTTGATTATTTATATGAATTAGACTAAATTGTAGCACAAAAATATTTATTTATAAAAATTAATAAACTTCACGCTAGTTTTTTGTACCGCCATTGGAAAATTAAAATAAAAGTTTTTAATTTTCTTAAATAACAAAAACTGTAGGTTACAATAATTGTAGTATGTGCTCTATATAACCAAGTCAAGCAATTAGGCTTTCGATCAAAAAAAAAATTAAACAATTAGGCTTCCAAAAATCATGTTATATATTTTTGGAATAAAAGTTTGTTAATGCGAATGATAAGACAGTTGGTTATGTAAAAGAGAATATAGATGAATATTAGTAAATAATTATTTAGAACAAAAGATATATATAATAAAACTAGGTGTGGTATGTAAGATTTTTAATTTTATTGTTTAAATTATTTTCCTCAAATATTAATAGTAGTTAGAGTATGTTAAACATCTAAACTAACAACAAAATTAAGGAAGAAAACAAAATAAACATCAAATTGAATATAATTTTAAATTGTGTTGATTTTTATTTTTATTTTTTCAAATATTTAGCTATTCAATATGTCTAACAAACTATAACTACCATTCACCACCACTTAAACTAAACAAATAGTACATAGAAACATAAAAAAGAAAAAACAGTTAATTTACTATGAGTGTATAGAGTTTTATCTTCTTTTTAAAGTAACGTATACAGAGCTGCCAACGAAACTTTGGGTTTCTATGAGGATCAAATATATATTGGAGGTTTGGCCCAATTGGCTAAATGTTGTAGGCCCAATCATTACTATGGCCAGAATGAAAAGCAATGACCCTTGCAATGAATGGGCCTAATAATAATAACACTTTGTAGGGTGTGCAAAAGAATATGAATGCACTCACATTTGTTATTTTTTTTATTTTTTTCTGGACCAGTACACACTCACATTTAATGTTGGATTTTTTATTTTTTATTTTTTTGCTGAAACTAATGTTGAATTATGAAAAGACGAAAAGTCTTTTTATTTAAATTATGAATATTGAATGTTATAGTTTTTTTCAACAATAAATA
Source organism: Ochetophila trinervis (assembly GCA_003254975.1). NCBI lineage: Eukaryota > Viridiplantae > Streptophyta > Magnoliopsida > Rosales > Rhamnaceae > Ochetophila > Ochetophila trinervis. Next base: position 1,783 of record QANX01000638.1, on the reverse strand, counting down.
AAAAGTAAGTATGATTTTTTAATGAATCTTTGGATACTTTAACATTAATGCTCCATTTGGGATTGCTTTTGGAACTTAAAAACTCCTTCTCAAATTATAAAAATTGAATTTCTGCACTTGGTAAAATTAAAAAAAAAAATAATATGATTTTTTAAAGTATGATTTTTTTTTCTTAGAATTTTAAAATTAGTAGCTTCTCAGAGTATTTTAATAGAGATTGTATATTGTTGTATATGTAACATAAAAAATAATACAGTTTAAATTTAAATGGTATAAATATATAGTTAAATAAAAAATTATTTTTTAATAGTATTGTAAAAAAAACATTTGCTATAATGGTTATTAGTTAATTATATATTCATTAATTTTTTTATTTTTAGCAAAACATGACTATTTAAAAAAAAAAAAACTTAACTTTTATATAAAATAGATAATGTTTAACAAAATTTTTAAAAATAGCTATTCATTTTGATAATATACATACCATGTCAGTTTGATATTCATTCTAAATGTTACTATTATATAGCTATTTTTTAAAAATATTGTCTTT
>QANX01000637.1:23885-34953 GCA_003254975.1 Ochetophila trinervis | reverse complement strand
TCAATTATGGTATCAAGAGTAGATCACGTTCCAACATGTCAAAAGGTAGTCTGTTTAGCGTTGTATTTAAGCACAGCTTTTGATAATTCATATAGCTTTTAGAGCCTTTTAAGGTATGAAAATTGAATCATCTACTACATATGGTATGAGTTCGAAAAAACAACACAAATTCGCTTTCAATGTCATCTCCTGCTAGCCTTATCATGTTTAGATTAGCTTAGTTTTGCTTAGAGTTAACTAAACTTTACATGGTCATCAAGGTAAGTGAATGGTTATTATGTTTATTATTCTATAAAAATTCATGAACGACACTTGGGAATTAATGCTCTATCGATCATTTCATTCACCATTACATCGTATCGAAAGGTCGCTGCCCATCTGAGGTCAGTAGTTACATATGAACATTTTCACTATCCAATATGTGTATGGTTTTCCTTCGAAGACAGTGAACTAAAATATTAATGTTAATGGCAATTCGACTTTATTTATTCTCTCGATCCACTGAAATGCTTATTCAAGGATGCTGATAAAAAAAAGTAGGCGGTCACATTTCATCCATTGAAAACCAGTACTCTATGTAAGGAACAAGTAAATATCCTTAATTCTATAGTGCTTGTTTCAGAAGAAAAGTGCATGAATTTGATTCCTTAAAGCACTTTAGTTTTCGAAATATGCCTGCAATATCCTTGAGATCAGAATTTCAAGCATTCCGTAGGTTAAAATATGAAATTTGGAGACATGTAGTATAATTGTGTACACCATTATGAAAATATATTCTTTAACGAGCACTTCTAGTGGTTTTTGTTCTTGCAATGGTATGAGTTCCAAAAAAAAAAAAAAAAAATCCTCCAACAACTAGTAACATGGATAGCCTGAAGCTAATTAATTAAATAGAAGGTAAGCCTTAAATATATTGTTGTGAAGGGCAACCACAATATGTTTGTTGACTAAAAGTAACTGTTAATAATTTGAAATATATATTGACGCTTCGTTATATGTTCTTAATAACTGTTTATAGTTTAGCCAGAAACTAATTTGTGAGTTCTATAGCATCTTATCAAATTTCATACTAGACCATATAATATTTTTCCTTCCCTCTTGAAATTAATAAAACTACAGGAGCTACTGCCATTTAATTGTTTCAGCTAAACTTTCACTCGACATTCAATCAGTAGAGATCTTATTATTAGGTTTGCTTCATATCAATAACAGTTTATACTTCTTGAATTTGATGGCTTTGGAAGCATTCCACGTTGGTTTCTAGTTTTGCAGCAATGTATTAATTATTTTTAGAACTGTTTTTTTTTTTTTTTTTTGATTTCTCAAGTTTAATTAAGTTATATATGTTTATTGATTTTTCGAAAGGATCATCCTTTCATATGTAGGTATTTTGTTTTCGGATAAAGTTATTTAGTTTTGTACCAATTATGATTTCTAGGTCTTTTGATTATGATACTATATTAAATTACTACTGATCTCAAAAATTTAAGATGATATGAATTTGACTACCATTTCTTTATATTTTTCTTGAACACTTTGATATTGTGAATAATTAATCAATCTTCATCCTTTTGAGAGAGCTGCTTTTAAATTATTCAATCAATGATTTCTTCCGTCAATTGACATAGACATAAAAATTGACAACGATCACCAATGATAATCTCCGAATCTTAAGTTCAAGGCCTAGTGAATGAATCTCCCCTAATCCAATTTATATATACAAAAGAAAAAAAGAGTAAAAAGGATTAATTATTAAGCTAAACAAAAATAAAATTAATTAGGTACATATATAGAGATGCACAAAATATTATAGAAGCAACCTCAAACCTGACGGTTTTATAATATATAATTATATGTAACTAAATTCCCTGCAAATATGCACACAGAAACTTATTAGCTTATTGCTAGTANTGCAAATATGCACACAGAAACCGTTTCATTAGGCTTCAGAAAAATACTTGTAAAATAGATTAGATTTTAATTTTAATTTTTTTTGTTGAGAAAGAAACAGTTTGAATATTAGTGAGAAAGATATAGAATTGTTTGAGAAAATATTAAGAGGGTAGTTAGGACATACAGAAAGCTTTACCAACATAAATTAAATAATACAAGTGCCCACCAATTATCTATAGAAACTTAGATTGAAATATGAGCTGACCAACTCATCGTAACCTATATATATATATATATATAATATTTAATTCAACCTAGACCAAAACATTTGGTTCTTAAGTTGTCCCCTTTACAGATAATGAAGAACAATTGAATACAATTATCTTTACTAGAAAATTTGCATAATTTATATGTGTATGTTTCAATCTTTTCATTAAATAAATACTACAATCAAATGCAATTACATTTTCTAAGAGTTTTTTAGTTTCTTTAATGGAGATAACAATAATGATGACAAAGTACTACGGCTTCCGTTGTCAGGCTGCTTTCATGGGACTTGTTTTTCTTTAATTTGTGACTTCAATGTGTTTATTTAATTATTTGATTATCCTTGCCTTATTTTTCATTCTACATATATTGTAACAAATGCATATATAAATAATTTACCAAAAAAAAGGGCATACATAAATAGTCTTTAGAACTACAAATGATCACACATTACCTATATTCCTTGCTTTCACCAAGATACAATACCTTAAACTTGCCTAAAAAACACACAGATACAATGTACACTAATTAACTGTACCTGATCATTGCTTACAATGTATAGATCTAAACAATATAATGTCCTTTTTGAAAACAGTCCAATTTGAAAGTTCATTTTTCTGATATATAAATTCTCATTTTGAATCATCAACTCCAAAATTAGTATCTTTGTTTATAGGGGTATTGTGTGTGATAAATGTTATTTATTAGAGGTTAGTATGCTTTTTTTTGGTAACTAGGTTAGGATATGCTTTATTGTGGTGCAAAGCTTTTTACTTAATTTGGACCGAAATTCATTATGTACTTTTTTTTTTTGGCATACATGTCTATATATATATATAAATGAATTTTCAAATACAGAAATTCTGAATAAAAGAAATTCAAAATGTGTTAGTAATGTTTAGCTTCGTTACTAATGCTTGCTATTAGCGATAATTCTCAAATAATTCTGAATTTTTATTCCAGATTAAAAAATTACAATATATATATATATATATATATATATAATAACATTGTTTTTCAACTGGGCTCTAGAACCAACGTGTACCAGACACAATTTATTCCAAAATGGCTCCAAAACTTAATGCAACATTTTTTTTTGGATCAAAAAGCTTAATGTAACATGGATTCTGGAGCCTAGTAGAAAAAAACTGAGCATAACATATCCTCTTTTTTTTTTTTTTTTTTTTNTTTTTTTTTTTTTTTGTGATAAAGGGATTCAAATTATTACCATTATTAAAAATATGGCTTTGTCATTAGATACAGAAGAATATAATTAGAGCTCATCTTAAGATACAAACTATTTTTTTCCTTTTTTTTGTTTTGATTTTTGTGTTTTGTTTTTGTTCTTTTATATAAAAAGAAGTATTAGTTTTGTCACTAGTTTTTATGTCGTGTGGTTTTTCTAATTGAGCTAAAAGAGCTTTGGTCTTTTAGAATTAAGAGAGCCTAATAACTAAACTGTATCAGGCTTTAGATAAAAATAAGTCCAAGCTACACAAGGTATGCCACGGGCCACATTTGCACTTTAGCCAGCTCTTTCTTCTTTTACTCCTTTGTTTTTTGATTTTCTTTTGTTGAAGGACCTTCCTATTGAATTTTCCATATGTGCTGATTTGGATGTAAAAGGGTAGGTCCTCTGTTTGTTGTTCTTCCCCTTAGTTGGGGCCTTTTTGTGCTTATTTGCATTTTCCAATTATAAAAAAAGAAACCAAAAAAACAAAAAAAACGCAATCCCAGTCAGACAGAGATAAATAATTGGATGGCTGAAGGGGCAAAGGTTCACCTGAGGGTGAGAGAAAGATATCTTCAAGTGGGTCCCATTTGAACACATATATCCTCACATATTTTCTCCTAATGTCAATTTGTCAACATAGATGATGTTGGGTTAAAAATTCTTACATCATGACCATTGAATTTAAATATTTAAAAAAAGTAGTAGATAAAAAATAAATTTCTCATTGAGATTAGCGCCTCCTTCTCTATTTTCCCTTTTCTTTTCCTTTTACCTTTTGTTTCTTACTCTCTATTCTAGAATATTCTCTCTTTACACAAGAGTTATGATATCCATTATTGATACATTATTTATCTTTCTTTTTTTTTTTATCATCTTTTCCACACATTCACTTTTGTTATTCACTATTTTTATGTCACTTGAAAACTTGTAAAAAAGGGAGGAAAGTAAGCTTATATTTTTGATCGTGACTAACTTAGGCGTCAGAAAAAAAAAATATGATGACTTTATTAGTATTTTTTTGATTATCTACTTCATTTTGTAGACTTAAACGGAATTGGTTAGCAAGCATAATAACAATGACTACACGTGGAACTTGAGTAAGGTTTAAAAAAACGAAGCACAATACTATATATTCATGTAAAGATTTAATATACGAAACTTTATATATATGTTTCCTATTAAATTTTAGATGATATCAGTTAGGAGGGAGATTTATAGTATATAATTTCTTGAATAATGAATTAAGAATAAAAAAAAGCTATTATTTAACAATTAATAATCAGTGAAAAAAATTTGTATATTGTGAATGCTATATTTTTTCTTTGATAAACAATTAATAGTTTGAAAATTAATAAATCAGTGGAAATATTGTTCCAAAAATGTATAAGAACTATCAACAATGTATTACTTATATAAATCTAAATTGAAATCGTGTTACAAGTTAAGAGATCAATTTATAAATCCGTATCTTACTTTTTTTATATATTTTTACAGAAAAATGGTAAATGTATTATTTAATCTACTAATTTATTAATATAATTTAAATATGCATAAATAAATTTAAAAAAAATAATATAATTAAATATTAACTAATATAATAATATGTATATAATTAATAGATATATTTGTAAATTAGATATCCTTCTATCGTTATTCTTTCTTATTTATAAAAAAAAAATTATCCTATATTACAATTCTATTTTTCATGTGATTTAATTTATAGCTAATTGATTTATATAAAAAGAATTAATAAAATGAGAACTTTTTGACTGACTAATTAAGCTTAACCCGTCACATCGTTAAAACCTGATGGTGAAACTTACTCTCCAACTTAAAAAAAAAATAAAAAAAATAAGCCCAATCCAATCTGGCAGTAAAAACTTGACTTTCTGATCTTTTAAATACTCATTGTTATCATCTAATGACACGTGGATACTTTTTCCCTTCAGAATTTCATCCAAACCTCAAAAATCTTTCCTAATTCATCTTTACTCTTCCGTCTTTCTCCGTTTCCATGGTTTTGCATTCAATTTCATTGTTGTGAAGGATTCATATTTTATTATTCTTGACCTTGCAGTTGAATCGCGCAACACCAATAAAATTATATTAGAAAAAATTAAAAGTTTATGCTGTGAAGATGTTGTTCCAAAAGCTGTGGGAAGTTTTAGGACACCAAGCTTAAAATGTTATTTTCTGTACCCTCCAGAGGAAGAAAAAAGAGAGAAAAAGGGTTTGTGGGTTTTACGTATTTTTATGAGAGAGAGAGAGAGAGAGAGAGATGGAAGCGAAGATCAATATGGGTAATAATGGAGAAGATAGGCATGTCGGTGTTCCGTTCACGGAAAAGTGATGAAGATCAAACAAGAATTTGAGAAGATCAAACACCCTTCTCTGCAACAGGAGCGGCGACGAGACGATGACGGTGAACTTGGGAAATTGTTTTAGGGATTTGGATGAATTTCTGATGTGGGAAATTATCCACGTGCCATTATATGATTACTAAGGAGTATTCAAAACTCAGTACTCCGGTCCCAATCCAGCGTCAGAGCTTGAATTGAACTCAAAAATTTTGCCCACGCAATCATTATACTCATTTCAGTTCCAAAACTCATGTCGTATATAATGAAATTAAAAATTAAGAAAATAATAACACTGATCCGGAATTAAGAGTTAAGGAAAAATCACTAGGATCAAGTTTATCTCCATAAAAATATAAGCATTTAAATTCCTTTCGACATGAATAATAATATTGAGCCCTGACTTTTATTTTATTTTTGTACTAAACAAAATGAGTTATCTTTACAGATAGGCTTTTTTGCATCTATATTTTTTTATGTTTAAATTTTTTTATAAATTTAGTTTTTATGCTTATTTATTGACAGTATTGATTTTATATGTTGACAAAATTAGTATTTATTAGTAATTTTCATGATTATTTTTGTATTCTGTTAATTTACTCCATATGCAGGTCAAATGCATGGGGTAAATATATCATTTTGAAAATTCTACTTATCTTTTCTTTCCTCCTCCATCATCTGCATATATGAAAAAATCGCCGGTTTATCTTGCGATTCAGTATAACAAATGTCAAACATCTTATCCATTTCGAGGTCAGAAATTTGAGTAATTCTCTAAATGAGTAATCTTCTTCTTCTCAGCACCTACACTTTCACTTCCCATCTTCTCAACCTTCTTTTTCCATTTCCCAAACTCCACAACGACGATGTTCTTATTGTCCACGCCGCAGCATTTGGCATGTGATTTTTTTCTAAATACAGAGGGTGGGGGAGAGAGGAAAAGAGAAGGAGAGTTTTCAAAATAGCATGTTTGTCCTTGTCATTTGACTTGCACATGAAGTAAACTAACAGAATAGAAATGGAATCATAAAAAAGACTAGTAAATGCTTAATTTCATCAACATATGAGACCAATACTGCTAAAAAATAAACATAAAAGCTAAGTCGGTAAATAACCTTAAACATAAAAGGACTATAAATGTAAAAAAGCCTTACAGATAACAAGTCATTTTCACAGGTTATGTTTTGTGTCAAAAATTTAAATCGTATTTATTTATTATTCACGTAAAAAAAATTCACATTTTTATTATATTTTAATAAAATATTATTTTTATTGAAATATTTTATAATTTTTACATATATAATATATAATAAATTAATTTAACTTAATGTCTTAGTTTTGAATTAAATAAAATAGCTATTAGTGTTCCATTTATAATTGTGTTAATCGCATTGATTTAAATTGTATTATTGTGTCATCGTTGATGCCAAAAATTATACCTCCACGTAGAGTCTTGGCAAAATTTGTAAAACAATGGAAAAACGTGAAAGAACTTTGGACTTGGAGCATTGATATGATATCTACCAAAAACACTTTGACGTTCAAGTCAGTGACTGTAAAATGACATGATATGTTTAGTATACTCAAGACAAATTGAGTGTAATATTTTTTATGTGTGTATTTTTGTTCTACTTTTTAGATGTATTTATAGAAGCTTTGAATTTTTAAGTTACAAAAAATCTGTGCATGGCGGATTTTCTATTTGACGAATTTGCCTTGATTTTGCTGTTTGTATTTTATACTATTTGTTACTAACAGATTTTGCTGTTAGTATCTTTTTGAATTTGAATGGTTGCTGATATATCTCATTTTTCGTTTTCAACGTCACTTATTCAATCCCTAGCCAGCTTCTTGTTCGAGTCAATGGAGGTAGCTACTCGGGTCCAGAAGCTACCCGAGCCCTAGGAGTTTCCCAAGCCCTGGAGTTGCATGAGTCCGGTACTTGTGTTGGATTTTTGTATTTTCGGATGGAATGCCAAGTCACTAAGATGATTTGGCATAGAATGATGATTTACACCTTTAATTTGGCTCTGATTAGCCTCTACCAAAACTTTCTTCTTTGTGTTATGATATGTATTTGGAACAACCTTATAGCAACTCTGAATGTACATTTATTTGGGTTTAATCTCATTCTGTATCTTTTATTATGTCAAATGTTTACCTTAGGTGCTCCAAATGGTCTTTTGCTCTAATGGACTTGACTAACATGTCATCAATATACACTTCCATAGTTTTGCCAATTTGTTCCTTGAGAATTTTATTGACTAACCGTTGGTAAGTGGCTCTAGCATTTTTGAATTCAATCAGCATCATCTTGTAGCTGTAGATTTCCTTTTCGGTCATGAAAAAAGTCTTTTTTTGGTTTTCAGGGTGCATGAAGATTTGATTGTACCCGAAATAAACGTCCAAGAAGCTAATAAACTCGTGACCTGCTGTAGCATCCACCAGAGCATCGATCATTTGTAGTAGAAAGCTATCCTTTTGGCAAGCCTTATTAAGATCTGTAAAATATATATATACTCTTGGATTCTCTTTTTTTTTTTTACTNTAAGATCTGTAAAATATATATATACTCTTGGATTCTCTTTTTTTTTTTACTACCACAACATTAGCCAACCAATTAGGTTCTTCATTTATAATCTGATTTCTTTTTGGGACACTTTTTTTTTTCTTTTTGGTTTGACGGGTTTGAATTCAGGATTGATATTGAGCTAATGGATTATCACTTCGGAGTCTATCCCTAACATGTTAGATATATCCCAAGCAAAGTAATACTTATTCTCTCTTAGGAATGCTAGGAGCTTTTGTCTTGTCTCGTCATTTAACTCAGTGCCGATGCAGACTTCTTGAGCTTCTATTGCGAGGATGTTTGGAATTGTTAATTGTTATTCGTCATCATAGATTTTTCCTTTCATAGCTGAGACAAAACATGACGGGCATAAACTTGGTCGTTTTTGATCTTTTCAATCTTTCCGCATACAAGAATTTAATCGTACGATGATATGAGAAGGGAACGACTTTCAGATCATGCAACCATGGTTTATCTAGAATCACATTGTAGGTTGAGCCAACATCTATAACCACCATTTTTGAATAAATGGCCTCCTTGTGTGTCTCAACTAGCAATGTCACTTTTCTGATGACCTGACTAGTGTCACCACTGAATCCTACTAGATTCATTACTCCCCACCTTTTGAATGTTGTCGAGGTCCCAACCTATACTTCTCTAAGTTGATTTAAAGATCAGACCAACTGAGCTTCCATTGTTTACAAGAATTCTTTGCACCAGCTTATTTGCTACCCCCATCTGGATCATTAAAGCATCATTGCAGGGGAAGTGGAGCCATTTGGCATCTCTCGCTATGAAAGCGATATCTAGAATTCAAAATAATAGTTTAGGAATTTTTCTATTATTTAGCTCGATCGAAATCACTTCGGTCTTCTTAATGTGATGTTTTCTGGCTACCATAGTATCTCTTCCACTAGTGAATCCTCCAAGAATAATTGGTATTTCGCTATCGTACCTCTTTTTCCCTTCAGTTATTCTTCTTGGTGATATTTGTTTTATCAAGGATTTAATTCCAAGTTTCAACTGGCGATGCTCTGTCGTAAGATGGCCATAGTCATTGTAGAAAGCATATAATTTTCTACTATCTCAGGTTTTAGGATCTGAGACCATTTTCTTTGGCCATCTGACATAGTCCATGTTTTCCAAGTGTTTGACCATTATGTCAGGCGTTATACTCAAAGAGTAAAATTTGAATGGGTCATTAGCTGAATCAATGTTTTAGCTTTGAAAACTGGATGAATTATATACCGCTCGGCTTGGTATTGAGATTGCAAGTAGCTTTGCTGCTTTCATTACTACCTTGCCCTTTTCGAAGGATTTTAATTTTTTTTCCAGCCTTTGATCCTCTTCGAGCTTGATGTATTTTGCAATTTGTGACATTGCTTCGATCATGGTCTCTCGCTTGTCTTTGTAAGGTATTCGTATGAACGACTATCTTGGTCAAGACTCTTTCGAAAGGCTACAATCGCAACTGAGGCGTTGCAATTTGGGATTCTTACATTTTCTTTGTTAAAGTGCTAAGTATAAGCTTTAAGAGTTTTAGATTTATCTTGAACTATTGAGAAGAGATGGTTGACCATTTTTTTTGATTTTGATGCTAGATGCAAATTGTGTGCCAAATTATTTGACCAGTTCCTCAAATAAGTTAATCGACTTGAGTTCCTAGCTTTCAAACTAGGTAAGAGCGGCTCCTTTTAAGCTTGTATGAAACATTTTGTTTTGGGATTGTCAAGAGTGTTGACTTGCTTTTGAGCTTGAAATTCGCTGTGCTAGCTCAAGGTTTAGCTATCTTATTTCTGCCATTTCAACTTGCATTCCCTCTACCTTAGTAAAGAGCAATAATCTGCTATTCTTGAAGTGGTGATTCTTTTGGGATAGTGGGAAGAATGATTTCACAATTTTGAGTTGACATGGTAGCAAAAATAGTTTTTGACTTCAACTCTTAAATATGGCCCTTTACATTGTGCACTAACTTGTTGATGCCAGAAATTGCACCGCCACATGAAGTCTCGCAATTGGGTGAAATTTGTAAAAACAATGGAAGAACGTAAAAAAACCTTGAGGCATCGGTGTGGTACATGTCAAAGGTACTCTGACACTCAAGTCAGTAACTATGAAATGATGGAAAAATTTTAGTATACTTAAGGCAAATTGAGTGTAATGTTTTTTTATGTGTACCTTTGTTTTTTTTTATTTTTTTTTTTATTTTTATGTNTATGTATTTACAGTAGCTTGATTTCTTAAGTTGTAGAAAATCTTTGCATGGTAGATTTTCTGCTGTTTGATGATTTTGCTATTTGTACTTTATTCTATTTGTTAATAATAAATTTTGCTGTTAGTATCTTTTTGAATTTGAATGGTTGCTAATATCTTTCATTTGGCGTTTTCAACGTGATATTTTCTTTCCTGAGCCAACTCTTGTCTGAGCCAACAAAGTTAGCTACTAGGGTCCAAAAATTGCCTAAGCCTTGGGAGTTGCCCGAGCCCTAGAGATTTCCAAGTCCAAGACATGTGTTTGAATTGTGTATTTTTGGATGGAATGCCGGGCCACCAAGACAACGTGGCGTTGGGTGATGGTTACACCTATACAGTAATCACTCAAATTGCCACCCCTAGTTACCTCTCCATATATAATAAACAAGTTGCTACTTTAACAGTGCATAAATTCCATTATGTTGAGACATACTTTAAAGACGTTATTGAAGTCCATATTATTCTTGCAATATATACATTGTCAAGAAATAAAAA
>QANX01000637.1:0-23214 GCA_003254975.1 Ochetophila trinervis | reverse complement strand
TGGATGAATTATATACCGCTCGGCTTGGTATTGAGATTGCAAGTAGCTTTGCTGCTTTCATTACTACCTTGCCCTTTTCGAAGGATTTTAATTTTTTTTCCAGCCTTTGATCCTCTTCGAGCTTGATGTATTTTGCAATTTGTGACATTGCTTCGATCATGGTCTCTCGCTTGTCTTTGTAAGGTATTCGTATGAACGACTATCTTGGTCAAGACTCTTTCGAAAGGCTACAATCGCAACTGAGGCGTTGCAATTTGGGATTCTTACATTTTCTTTGTTAAAGTGCTAAGTATAAGCTTTAAGAGTTTTAGATTTATCTTGAACTATTGAGAAGAGATGGTTGACCATTTTTTTTGATTTTGATGCTAGATGCAAATTGTGTGCCAAATTATTTGACCAGTTCCTCAAATAAGTTAATCGACTTGAGTTCCTAGCTTTCAAACTAGGTAAGAGCGGCTCCTTTTAAGCTTGTATGAAACATTTTGTTTTGGGATTGTCAAGAGTGTTGACTTGCTTTTGAGCTTGAAATTCGCTGTGCTAGCTCAAGGTTTAGCTATCTTATTTCTGCCATTTCAACTTGCATTCCCTCTACCTTAGTAAAGAGCAATAATCTGCTATTCTTGAAGTGGTGATTCTTTTGGGATAGTGGGAAGAATGATTTCACAATTTTGAGTTGACATGGTAGCAAAAATAGTTTTTGACTTCAACTCTTAAATATGGCCCTTTACATTGCGCGCTAACTTGTTGATGCCAGAAATTGCACCGCCACATGAAGTCTCGCAATTGGGTGAAATTTGTAAAAATAATGGAAGAACGTAAAAAAACTTTGAGGCATCGGTGTGGTACATGTCAAAGGTACTCTGACACTCAAGTCAGTAACTATGAAATGATAGAAAAATTTTAGTATACTTAAGGCAAATTGAGTGTAATGTTTTCTTATGTGTACCTTTGTTTTTATTTTTATTTTTATGTATTTACAGTAGCTTGATTTCTTAAGTTGTAGAAAATCTTTGCATGGTAGATTTTCTGCTGTTTGATGATTTTGCTATTTGTACTTTATTCTATTTGTTAATAATAAATTTTGCTGTTAGTATCTTTTTGAATTTGAATGGTTGCTAATATCTTTCATTTGGCGTTTTCAACGTGATATTTTCTTTCCTGAGCCAACTCTTGTCTGAGCCAACAAAGTTAGCTACTAGGGTCCAAAAATTGCCTAAGCCTTGGGAGTTGCCCGAGCCCTAGAGATTTCCAAGTCCAAGACATGTGTTTGAATTATGTATTTTTGGATGGAATGCCGGGCCACCAAGACAACGTGGCGTTGGGTGATGGTTACACCTATACAGTAATCACTCAAATTGCCACCCCTAGTTACCTCTCCATATATAATAAACAAGTTGCTACTTTAACAGTGCATAAATTCCATTATGTTGAGACATACTTTAAAGACGTTATTGAAGTCCATATTATTCTTGCAATATATACATTGTCAAGATATAAAAAATTGAAACCTAATAAAAAAATTTCTTTCTTGTAAACTCATTTTCATGATTTTTGGAGGTGGTAATTTGTGTTAGCTATCATGTTTAATATCAACTTGTTATTTAAAGTGTGTTAAATTTGTTAATCTATTTAGTATATTTTAATAAAATATTATTTTATTTTATTTTTTTACATTTTATTATATCAAAATATAGATTTATACTATTATTTTTAATTTTATGCATTAATTTAATTTATTTGTGTTAATTTCAAAATAAAACAAATTAAACTAAACAAATCGTTTTCAAATTAGAATCTTGTGTCAATCCTAAGTTGCCACCCCTTTCTTCTTAAGCCGAATTTGTTAAAAAGTGTAAAAGCATCAAGGCCGGATCAAGATCAACCCAAAATAATTAACTAATCTTCCTAATTTTTGTGGGTGGTGTTTTGGGCTAATGCCCTTGGAAAAGCCCCTTTATAGAAAAAAGAAAAAAAAGAAAATAGCTACCCAATTAATTAAAAAGATATTTCTATGGATAGTCACATCACCAACAATTATAACTATCCAGACTCACCCTTTCATTTTTATCTATTTATGTCCACCATGCCACCACATTTTATCTTTATTTTCCATTTTACCATTTTCTTGTTTAACGATGATTACTTATCGATCTCACTTTTTTTTGAATTTGAATGATGTTACCTTTTCCTTATCCATGCCTATATCTTATTTAATGATGTTAACTACCAATTAATTTGTTTTATGTTGTGTATTTTTTAAATGAAAAATAATAAATGAAAATAAGAAAAAATCATATTTTGTTTAATTTCAACAATTCAAAATTTTTTTTGACTGAAAATCCATAATTTAATTTCAAGTTGTATAGTTTGATTAAAGTTGATAATTTAGTAAATTTTGTACAACTTGGATACAAAGGTTTTTCTGTATTCTCCAACAAACTCTTAAATGCATCTAGATTATCAAAAAAATTATCACATGTAGCATACATAATGTCAATATTATTGCTAACAACATCTTCATCATCTTCATCTATGTCCATATTAGCATCAACTTCAGCATTCACTTTCCTAGCTTTTAAATAATCTATATCCATTTCCAAATCTTCTCCTTGCAAAATCCATCTATGAGAAATTTTATCAAACCTATTAAAAAACATATATCCTTAACTTCTTCAATAGTGCGAATGTATAAATTCTCACATTCCAAACAAAGATATATAATTTTATCATCACTTTTCATACTCTTCTCACTAAATTTTATAAAGTTATTCAAACCATTCTCAGATGCTTTGTTATTTTATCAATCGTTATCCATGATTTATCCATCTTTATATAAACTTATACAAAGTTAATTGATGACAACATATTCTTACATTTTATAAAATAAATGTAGATTATTAAAAGTTATGTTATATTAACTAATTAAATTTTATTATATATATTAAAAATCTTAGAAAATTAAAAATACTAATACGACGAACATTAACTACATACTAATATGACAAACAAAAGTCTATCGTATTTGCATATATATGACACTAATTCACATTTACAATGATACATAAACCCATCTCATTTATCTATATATATTTTTATACTAATTCACATTTACAACGAAAAATAAGCCCGTTTTATTAACATACACATTGACAGACAAAAACTATAAATATGTAAATCAATATCGACTCATATGCTTGCATATTTATACTTACAAATTGAGCTGTCAATTGCTTAAAACTTTCACCACCAACAACACAAATCGATAGCCACCCAATATGCCTATCAAACTCAAAATTGCCACCAACGATGACACAAAGCCGCAACCACCCACACCGAATATGCCTGCCTCTCAAGTTCAAAACCGCCACTACCTACACATAAACCACCACCAACAAAGCCTATCACGCCAAAAAAAATAAACAAATAAACAAAAAACTGATCAAAATCTATATTCGGTTAAACTAATTGAGAAAAATTTCATCGGGGTATTACCAAACTCATCGATAATCACTATAAATCAGTCAAAATATGCATATTACAAGCTCAAATTTAAAAACTAAAAACTTAATCTCAAACCATAATAAACCATCTAATGCAACTAAAACTAAAAGCATTACTTACGTATTGGCTAATGAAAGGATTTTCACGACTTTTTGTAGGCAAAATGGGAAGGATCATGCATGGATCTGAGATTTTGCAGTTCGACACCGTCGTGGAGGTCATACGATTTTCTCCAAATGAAGAAGAAATGAGAGGACACTCTAGTTTAAAATGACATCGTTTTCCATTCACGATGCACTATGTGCGTCGTAAATGGTTGAGTATCGATTACGCACATGTGCGTCATGATTGGCAACCTAAAATGGTGTTGTTTTCCAACCACAACACACAATATGCATCTTAAATAGTTGAGTATCCATGGCGCACATGTACGTCGTGCATGACAACTTAGAACGGTGTCGTTTGCATACACGACACACATGCACATGAATGGTGTGAGTATTCACGACGCACATGTGTATTGTGAATAGCTGTATATATACAATGCACTAACCCGTTGTAGATACATATTGACTACAACGGTCTTGTCCATCGTATTAACAACCTAAAACGATGCCATGTCATTATTCACAACATTTTTAAACGTCGTATATAATGTAGTTTACACGACGTTCTTCCAACGTTGCATATGTTGCCACGTATTGCCATGTCTGCTCTAGTCATGGACACGTGGCTTGTAAGTGTTTTATATTGTAAGCATCTACAATGATTTTGTTGTTGTTTGTCGTAGTTACTCAATTGTTTGTTGTTGTTGATCTCGGTTGTTTAGAGCATTGTTTGTTCTCAGTTTTTTACTAAGCTTTGATTGTAAGTTTTGATCTTTTCTTTTTGATAGTAGGATTGTTCTAGGGTATTGAGGCTTTATTTTGTGGTTTTTGTTCTTTGTACAGGAATTTTATCAATGAAAGAGGAAGTGTAGCTATAGTGAACAAGGTGCACATAACCCCAGTGACTCGGACCCTCCGCTAGAGAACCATGTTGATTCTTCATCACTAGGGAGCCCAAATGAGATTAAGGATGAAGATATTGAGTCGGGTTCTATTCCTTGTTGCCGCATTTTTCTAGTAAGTGATGGTGAAGCAGGTAAACCTTACATTAAACCTTTTCTTATTTATTAATTTTGTCTAAAATTTTATCTCAAGTGAATGTCTGAAAGTGATATAATTTTATCTCACCTAAGATTTTCCTCTTAAATTTTTGCCAATTTGTTTCTCGTTTTTTTTTTTTTTTTTTTTTTTTTTTTTTTTTTTTTTTTTTTTTTTCGTTAAGTTTCCTTTCTATCAGGACTTCACAAGTACTACTTGTTTTTTGACTTGTTGTCCCTATTATTTGCAAAAGGAGAGTTGATGGAAATGTTTG
This sequence comes from Ochetophila trinervis, assembly GCA_003254975.1. Taxonomy (NCBI): domain Eukaryota; kingdom Viridiplantae; phylum Streptophyta; class Magnoliopsida; order Rosales; family Rhamnaceae; genus Ochetophila; species Ochetophila trinervis. The sequence continues at coordinate 18,294 of QANX01000637.1, read as the reverse complement.
AACATTTTCAATAAAATTGGTGATAGTTCTACTGTTAACTCTGAGTTAATAGATACTTATATATGAGTGGTAAAATGCTCACGTAGAATGCTAACTGCATATTTTGCAAATTCCAGGATAAAGAGCTTTGTCAAAGATTGTTAAAGTACTTGGCACCATTAGAGCCTTTTATTTTATCACCATGTTAACATTTTCCCAGGGTGGTGGATATCGTGTTAGGACCAGGGTTAGTGCCTTAATTTATTTAAAGGTTTTCATCATTGATTTTTTTTCTTTTCATCATCCTTCTTTTTCTTTAGCAGATAACTGTTACAATTTTATGTGAACCTTGAAAATGACTAAATCTTTTACATCATTCTCTCATCTTATGATAACTATTTTCAGGTAATTGCTGCAATCGGTGGCTTTGCATATTTCATGGATAAAGATAGGCCCTTCAGAAATTCATTCAGTGATGATTGGGATTGTATTCTTTCAAAACATCCAATACCATTTTATTATTGTATAGGTAAACCTATTCATCTTGAACCATTTGTTTACTTGTAAACTTTTATTTAAGTTTTTAGGTCAATCGTACTACTAATTATTTTCTAGCTTATGTAGTGGCGAACTAACCCTCTTAAAGTTTGAAATTCTTAATGGTACATTCACAATTTTAGCAAATACTAGAGTTTATGATGTCATAGAAGAAATACACTTGTTTATAATTCATAACTATGCTCAAGACTCTTGATGTCATTGCATTAACCTTCAAGCTAATGGTTTCAATCATGTCATCATTAGCTGTGGACATTAATCACTTCTGAAATTGTAAAACCTGTTTTCTTTTTTGAAATGCAATGCATTAGCAATTTTGTGGCTGGCTGTCCTTTTATGTTTTTTTTTTCTAATAATGTCTTTATTTTGTTAGAGGAGTAAGTTGGGTTTAGGTGTCCGTTTTGTTGGAAGGGAAATAGGGACAAACATTTCTCTTGCTTTCTATTATCCAGTATTGATAAATGGTTGAACTGTTTTGTGTTATGTACATTAATACTCGAAAGGGTATTGGCCTTCTTTGTGCTGCTTGGACTGTTTGGGCTTATATGTACTACATTGCTCGTCCTTTAATAGCAATGATCCACAGATCGATGGCTAGCTACCAGAACTGTTGTTATGGCTGGGGAATCTTGGATTGCTTTCTTGCATCTATGGAAGCATGCTTTGTTCTGGTTATTAGTTTTGTTGTCATCTTTGCCATTCTTGGCATAGCTTATGGTTTCCTTGTTGCTACCATGACCATACAGAGGATTTGGCAGAGACAAAGTGGATTTGGGAGAGGTCACTAAGGTAGGTTATGAACATTATTTTCCTTGACTGTCCCTTAAATTGGAAGTCTTTGAGAGTATAGCACATACTAACATAATCAGTTAGCTAGAACATCTTAAAATTGACTTATTAACTTTGGATATTATTAATTCCCCAGTGTTATAAAAAGATATAAAAATAATATCAAAGAACCAGAAAACACAAGATTTATGAGGTTCGGCAATTGCCTACATCATTGGCTCCAATGGGGAGCAGTTGCTATATTATTGATAGTGTTTGAAAATATTACAAACCTATTACAATATATCTAACACTCAATCTCACACACACAAGACATATGAAAAGCTAGAAAGCTTTCTCTGTCAATACACATAGAACCCTAACCCTAGAATGCATAAAGAATCAAGAAGGAGTAGACACACAGACAAATACGATGCCTCAATACAAATAGTAATTCTCTGATCATTGAAACCCTAGAGAAAGAGATGAATATATAGGATAATCAAATATCAGGCAAAAGTCATGTGCTGCAACTTGGGCTCGATATGCATGGGCTTGAATCAAGGCAGATCAATAGAGATAGAGATTGGGCCAACAATAAACACAAGCCTGCAAAACAATATATAAACACCAAGATACAAAACGACACAACTTTGAATATAGGAGGAAATGTGAATTAATATAACATGCAAAAATACATAGTGGAGGATCTTCATGGCTACTATGCCCCACTAAAACTGGATCCAAAATGTGAAGAACAAGGAATAGAACCTGACTCAATTCACTTGTTCTTCATGTCTTAGATCCAGAACATGAAGAACAAGGAACATGGTTTCTTTTGGATCCAAAACTGAATGAATACTTTTGAGTTCCATGATTAGCTGAATATGTTGTCCCATATGGTTCAGCTATCTCCAGGTAAGTCAGTTGACTAAATTCACTTTTGCAGGTTTTATATTTTATGGAAACTAATTTAATTCTAAGTTTTTATCCTATTGTTGCAGCATAGGATTACATGGAGAAACAAGTTGAGATATGGGGGACAAAAGATCACCGAAAGATAGTGTATTCTTCTTTTTTTATTTTGGTGAATGAGTGTATTTTTACTTGTGGAATGAGGTATGAATAATGTTACATAGTTGTAGGCAAAGCCAGCATTTGCTTGTCATGTTAGAGCTGTACCATTGTGCTCTATTTGGCATATAAAAATTGTTGTATGAATATTTTATTGTAAATAATATAATACATTTGGATTTTTACCAAATGAATAATTAATATAAAAAATATATATAAAAAATTTAAAAAAAATTGAAAATTGAACAACTACATTTTAGCGACACCAATTGCGACACTATTTAAAAAAGTGTTGCCTCTTTTGACACATTTAGCAACATTTATATAAACTGTGGCACATTTAGCGACACTTTTTAAACATCGTCGCTTTATATCTCATTTAGTAACATTTTTAGTACGAAAATAAATTGATTTTTATTTATTTGCATGCCAAATAGGCAACACTATTTTAGTGTCACTTTTTAAGGCAATAAGCGACACTTTAGTGTCGCCTTATATGAAAAAAGGCTACATTGAATTAGTGTCGCCTTATTTAGAAAAAAACGACATTGTTTTAGTGTCGCTTTTTGTTGGACACTTTTAGCAACGTGTCACTAGAAGACACTTAAAATCAGTGCCACGTTTTGCTTTAGGTGACACGAATTTAGTGTCGCATAACAGTAAAATTGATATGGTGAAAATTAAAAATTTGTACGAGGAAATATAATACACACATGCATACACATACTTTTGCCAGCAATTTAATATAATTCTTTCTCTAGATACCTATTTTTTTGGCCACAACCATATACTTGTATAAAAAAGATATTCCTAGTCAAGTATCGTAATTTTGTTGTTTCTTATGAAAGCTTCATATGTTATTCAGTTCTAGTTGATCAATGACAGTAGTTGTGAATCCATTGGATCCGACAACAATTTTTTTAGATATTTAGTCGTAACTCTGGATGAAATTATGTTACTTAGATATGAGTGTAATATGGAATTTAAATTTCAATAATACCAATGCTGTGAGAGTGCAACTGTGTAATTATAGAGAAATGGTCATGATGAGCTATGCAAACATTCCACACACTTTACATATGATTTTATTTTATATGTATTTATATTATTTTTCTACAAATATGTGATTTTTTTTTCTTTCATATTCTAGAGGGATGTCATTTAAATTGTAAAAATAAAAGAAACAACGGAATGTTAGAAGAATAGGCATTCTTCGCAATTAAATCAGCAAGGACATTGGAAGCCTTTGCATTCTAGTTAATCTTCCAGTTTGAGACCTCAAACCTGCGCCAAATGTTCATCAAATCAGAGATTGCAAACCAATCATTTGGGTTGTTCTTTGCATTGATCTCTTGAACCACCATTAAAGCATCATAAGACTACAAAATATTTCCCTAGCCTTTCTCCTCCATTAGACCCAAAGCCCATTCTAAGGCTTTAACCTCAGCTGCAATCGGGGAATCACAGTGACATACCTTAGAAGCAAGGAACTGAATATTCCCTTCCTTATTTCGAACCACCACCGCCAAGCTAGACCTCTGGTGCCTCCAAGCTGTATCAACATTATCCTTCCACCAACCCTTATCGGGGGGGATCCATTGCTCTCTATTATTCTCTTTAATCATCTTCAATTCTCCAGTTCTTTTCCTAAACTCCTTCGTCAAGTACTCCAATCGTTTTATTTCTTTCAGGAGGCAAAAATTCCTGCCATGTATCTTCTCATTTCTAATGTTCCAAACACAGTAAAGCAAAGTGCCCAAGAAAACCGATACAAACTCTTTTCCATTAACATGAAGGTGCATAGGAGGGTCACCACAAATATCCATCAGCTCTTGGAAATTTTCCACCTGTATAGCTTCCATCCTGAAATTCCACTTACTAGTAAATGCCAAAACCTTAATAGTAATACAATCTTTGAACAATTGTATCCTGGATTTCAGCTCATCCCCACAAATTGAACAACAAACCTCCATTCCATTAATTCTTTGGGCTAATATCTCTATAGTAGGGAGCACATTAGAAGCAAGCCTTTAGAGAAAAAAAAAATTAATTTTGTCATGGAGCTCGAGTTTCCATAACTTTTGCCAAAAGATATTATTTGCTTCTCCAGCCCTTGTATCAGCCCGCTTCCTATAACAGTTCCTCACCGAGAACGATCCCGTACTTGTCCCCATCCAGCATAGTTTATCCTCTTTAGGAGTTACCGGCCACTCCAATTTTAGTATTGCTTCGGCTACGAGTTCTTCAAAAATGTCTTGAACAATTGCTGACTTCCATCCAAGGCTTACCTCATCCATGAAATCAGCCACCTTTTTCCATTAGGACCGATTCACATTCACCTTTGAAGCAACTCGAAATTCGTTTAGAGAAGGCACCTAAGGATTGGTCCACAAATTAATGCCAAACCCATCACCGATCTTGTAATAAGCCCCTAACCTTATAGCTTTCCCTACATGAATAATTCCTTGCCAAACTGAAGAACATCCATTTTTCAGCGAATATTCGAACAAAGATTACCCTTTAAGATATCTTGTGCGGAACATTTTAATCCAAAGATTGTCTTCCCTACTAGCAACTTTCCAGACAAGCTTAGCTAAGAAAGCTAAGTTCATCTCTCTAAAAGGTCGGAAGAAAAGGCCACCTTTATCCTTTGGCTTGCATAGCTCCGACCATGCTTTAAGAGCAATACAGTTCCCTTTTTTTTTTTTATTCGATCCCCACCAAATGTTTTGAAGGATAGCATCCATGTCATTGCAAACCTTTTTCGGGAATTCAAAGGTGGAAATAGAATAGGTTAGAATTGTTTGAGCCACTGCCTTAATCATCACCATTTTCTCAGCTTTAGAAAGGAGTTGGCTATTCCAACAAGCTAACCTATTTTGGATTTTGTCCTTTATCTTAGAAAATTCCTTATAGCGGTTCCTCCTAAAGACAAAAGAATTCCCAAAATAAATCAATTTGGCTCCCATCTCCTTGAAGCCCATGATAGCCTTGATTTTTCTTTTGTCCTCTCTGCTCGTATTCTTGGAGAAAAGGATTGAGGATTTCTCCACATTAGCCAACTGGCTGGACCAAGTACAATAGGTATCAAAGCAATCTTTCAATTCCTCCACTTCATTAGCATCTGCTCTATAGGCCAAAACCAAATCATCCTCATACTTTAAGTGCAAAATGGCCAGGGCAATCTGTGAAATGTTAATACCATGTATCCGACCTTCTTATTCTTTTTTAGAAATAAAATGGGTTAGAAATTTTGCACAGAGGATAAAAAGAAAGGAGGAATGGAGTCCCCTTGTCTCAGGCCTCTGCTTGGCTCTACACAACCAGGAAAACTCCCATTTAGTAGAAGGGAGAATTGGACACTCCCAACACAGCTAAGTATTAGATCCCGAACCTCATTAAAAAACCCCAAGCCCTTAAGGCCTTATCAAGAAACCTCTAGTCAAGTCTATCATTCGCCTTCTTTAAGTCCAATTTCATAATCACCAACCCTTTCCTCCCTTTATGTTTCCTGAGTTTGTGGATAAGTTCTTGAGCCATCACTGTATTCTCTATGATCCACTAACCCATGACAAACGCTCCATGTTGAGGATAGACAATTTAATCTATGATCTTCGATACAATCTTGTAGTTAAAATTACATAGGCTAATTGGTCTGAAATGGTTGAAATTTGTTGAATGTTCGGTTCATCCTTCTTGGCACAACCTATTTTTGAAACATTCCTAGACAAACCTGATTGTCTTGTCCTTAATTATATACCAGAATTTCCAATAGAAGATCCCTAGATATCCATCCGGACCTAGACTTTTAAGGGGATGAAGATTCCAAATAGCTTCCTTTTTTTTTAGACTCCTCCAAGATACTAATTAGGTTCTCATTCTCCTCATCTGTAACCACAATCTCTCCCAATCCACCCAAGTTAGTTGGCATACTAGGACACTCTAATTTGAATAGCTCGTCAAATTGTTGAACGAAATAATCTTCAATCTTTCTTTCCTCCGAGTAGCAAAATGGGCCATCCTTAATGAAAGTAATCTTATTCGTCCTTCTTCTGACAAGCAGACTAGTGTGAAAAAACTTAGAGCTTCGATCTCCTTGCATAAGCCATGTTTCCTTGGATTTATATATGTGTATATATTCCAATCTATCTCTGTGTAGACTTAATTGCTCCATTAAGTCTTTTTCCTTCCTATTATTTTCATCACTCCCATTCTAAAGATCTTCCAGCTCCTTTTCAAGCAATTGAATTTGGGTCTGAGCAATATTGAAAACCTATTTATTCCATTTTTGCAAAGATGGGGTGGTAAAGTCTAGGAATAATTATATATGTGTATGTGTTTATCTCTCTCTATCTATGTGTCACTGCCCAACTTAAGGGTAAGGCGAGTAAAGCAAAGTTGCCTAGGGCCCCACAGTGAGAGAAAAGCCCCTTAAAAAAATCCTAATAAATTTTTTATTTTATTTTATGAAATATAGCATTTTTTTTGGAACATTGATACTTTTCTTTAAAGATTTATTAATTCCTTTATCTAGACTTCTATATTGGAATCGTCAAGCTTATATATCCATCGATATCTCCAATCATTAATTATGTATTTCTTTTGTTAAATAGTGGAGCTAATTAAGTTGACATTATTCCTTCATATTCAATATACATTAAGCACTCCTACATTAAGTGTGGTGTATTCAATTAGAATTTTAAAAAACTATTGCAGGCTTTTTTAAATTACAGACTTTTGTAAACTTTAATAAATTTTTGTAGACTTTATAAAAATATACTTGATTGACTTTTATAAACTTTTTGAAATGATTTTTATAAACTTTGAACGACCTTTATAAAAAATTTTTAATGACTTATAAATTTTGAACGACTTTTTTATACTTTCATGTTTAAAGACTTTTATATTATTTCACATTGCTATGAAAGATTTTTATACAATTCTGCCAAATTTCATTTTAAAAGACGTTTTAGTATATTTTCATTAATTTTTAAATATAATATAGACATCATAGTATATAATTATATTTTTTTCATCAATAAAATATTTAAAAAAATAAAATATATATTACCTCAATAAGAAAAATTTATTTCAAAAATTATTTCCCGAAATTCATAATTATTTTTATTTTTTAGTATTTAAAAATATATTAGATATTCTACTTTTCATATTAAGCAAAAACAAATGAATATGAAAAATATAGTCATTTAAACATTTTCCCAAAATAAATCATAGATTTATTGCATTTTGTTATATTTATATATTAAAAAAATCCAAAGTTGCATTTTAATAAAAAAAAGTATTATTCATTATTAGCAATTATATAATAAAGAGAATAGAAAAAAATCCATAATTTTTTTGTTAGACTTTGGTTTCACAATAGAGAGAGGGATGAAGAGAGAGAAGAAGATAAATGAGGAGGAAAGAACTCTAAAATAATGTATAATATAAATTTAATTGGAATTATTTAAAAAATCTTTAAAAGTTTACAAAAGTTTTGAAGGAGAGTTTGAGACTTTTTATAAGCATAAAATTTCAATTTTTGACTAAAAAGTCTACAAAAATCTTTCATTTATAAAAGTTTTAAAAATCATTGACAAATTGAATACCTCATGACTTTATAAACTTTTGAAAAGTCTTAATTGAATACTCCATTACTTTTATAAACTTTTTAACTTCATAAAAGTCTTTTAAAATGTTGATTAAATATATTCCTCTAAGTTTTTGTTTTCTACATATGATAAATATAATTCTTTCTTTAAAAAAATTGTTTTTAAATTTAAAACTAGTAATTTTTATATAAATAGAAAAAAATTACATATAAATTGAATATTCAATTTTTTGGGAAAAAAAATATTTAGGGCTTTCTCAATTCTTGCCGAAGGCCCCCAAACAGATTTAGCTGACCCTACTATGTCTGTGTGTCTTTCTTTTAGATGGGGTGGTGTGGGTAGCTGTGTTTGTTGGAATAGTCCTCTGGTTTAAGAAAGTAGAGGAAACTAACTCCTATAGGCTATATTCTAAGTTATAAATTTCATCTGGGGAAAAAAGAAAAAAAAGACATAGAAAAAAAAGAAAAAGTCATATGTAATGGCCTTTCAACTATAAAGCATCTCATAATTTGAAGCATGTGTATACTAATTCCCTCAACTATGCTACTTCACCTTCAAACTGACACTACAAGAAAAAAAGCTTTTTTGTGACGGCCGTAAATTTGTCATAAAACATGGTATATATGACAAAATCATTGCTAAAACCACTTTATGTGACAAACAAAAATCTGTTACACGGCTGTCGCAATAGGTTCGACACAAAAAGTTTAGTGACCATAACTGTTCACCTTGTCATAGAAAACTGACATTGTGTGGCGGGTTAACTTGGTCACAAATTTTCTCTCACTGGAAAGTTACCGCCGGCAAAGAATCTGAGATGGCATGTAGACCGTCATAGATTAACCATCAGTGACAATTTTGTGACAGCACCCCGTCATGATAAGTTAAGTGTGACATAAATTTTTTCCATTTTTTCCAGGTATATTTTTTCAATTATTTTTTAAATTTTTAGTAATTTTGTTTCTCACCCATTTTAATGTTAATATAATATATCTTTAATACAAAAACAGCCCATTCAATATAATCAGTAAATAATACAATTCAAATGGAATAAGTAGTCAAACAACACTTTAAAATTCATTTAACATTAAGACATTTGATATAAAGAGTTCAAAATTTCTAAATTGAAGCACTTGTTCTATTACATGCTTCATTTAAAAAATTTCTAGCCCATTGATGGTCTTGTAAAAATACAAAGCTAATAATAAAGTATGATATATAAGTTGAGAGAGTGCATGTAAATAGCACCCAAAAAAAATAAACACTCGGATACATCACATTTTCTTCATCTAGTTGAGAAATAAAATACCCGTTCTTGGTTACAATGCACTTCATTCCAGCAGCTTTGGCAGCTGCAAGTCCTATGCCATTTTCCTCTATCACAACACAACTGAAAAAAAAAATATAAACATTTCACTTTTCCAGGTAAATACAGTATCTATATCAATACAGCTTGAGTTTTAACCACAAATGTTTTATACATAGGCAGAACATATACAAAAATCATTTTAAAGCAAGCAATTTGTCACAAGAAAAAAAACTGCAAAACTTCATTCCAGTATATAAGCCTTGGTATTTCCCCACTGATAGAAGTAATTTGTCACAAGAAAAAATACTGCAAACTAAACATAGTGAAACCATACTAACCATGATAGAAGTATAAAAAGCAGGATGAGATTTCATGGGTTTCCTAGTCACAAAGGGTTGTTGCATGTAAAAGCAAACTAAAGCATTAAACCTTGACCGAGTAACAATTAACATTTTGCTCATCATTTATCTCAAAAGTGAGAGAGACTTATAGTAGACAAGAGGGGTTACAAAATATAGCATAGCCACAAATTTTTGCATTTAATAAAAGGGAAATACTAATCAATTTATAGCCTGAAGCAACTCAGAAGTAGCAAGCCTCAAATTTGGTTCCCTGCCATCGAACCAAAACAAACATAAACTATAACTCCAAGAAAAAGTTTTTCACAAATTCAAAGGATACAAGAATTGAAATTTAAAAATATCTAAAACATTCTAAATTCAGACTAAGATCATTAGAGAGAGAAAGAGAGAATTAGCAAACTTTTGTAGACATTTAGAAGAAAATCTTATAATTGTCTAAAACCAGACTTTTGTAGACAGGTTTCCCTAACTTATGCTTTCACAAAGAAATAAGTTGGAGATTAAAAACACCATGACTAAAAGCATGCCTAAAACTAGTAGATGCAAAGGGGGAATGCAAAGAAGATTGTAATTGTTCTCACAAGCTATGACTCGTCTGGAGAATGACTTTAGGAGCCATCCAATATGGAGTACCCTTCATAGACTTTGCACCAGATATAGTTGCCTATAGCACACATTTCATATATATTAGTTGTGTATGAAATAATGTAAGTTCTTTTTGAAAAAAATCAAAATTAGAAAAATGAACAATGAGATATATTATAATGAGAAGTAAAAGAAAGTGTGTGTACCAGCTCAGCAATTTGTTTTGAAGTTTAATGCATCCTTTATATCAACAAGGATATTGGCCCCCTGAAATTATGGCAAGCATGGTATCCACTTAGATGATGAGGAAAAGTTAAAAAATTTATTTCACATGTAAATCACTAGCAGCACAAGAAAAGGTACCAAATTATGGCTTGCACATCCCTTTAAGATAGAGTATTTGATAGCAAAGGGCTTATTTGCCCAAGGGGCATGACCTACCAAAGGATTTTCTCTAGCTTTCTGAATGTGATGCTGCCTGCCTCTTTTTGCCATTCTATATAAGATCATGTCATAACAGAAATTACAAATAAGGAAAATGTGAACAAGTTAGGAAAACCTTTCTGCATAATAAGTGGTTCAATCATAGTTACATGTTAACCTTCAATCACTGTTCACATCAAATGGATTTGTAGACTTTGAGCAATTCGTCATTTGATTGTGCAGCTGAATTACTCAGACGCCTTTGCAGATTAGGAGCAGCAGATGCATTCCATGGCTGCCAAAACTAGACATGATAACAAGGTGAATGGTGTATATTATAAGGAACAACGACGTAATTGGGAAGACTACACCAGAAATTCTACCTAATTGCTTGAAGGTCCAGCAACTGATTGTATAAATGATTGAGCAGTTGACTGATTACTAATAGCAGGAAATAAAGAAGTTGCTGATGCATGGTATGCCACTTCTCAGCACTAGGAACATTGATAAAGGAATTACAACCACTGATTGGTAATACTGATGTAAATACAGGGGCAGCCATTGAAGCCCCATTTGAGAGAAATGTGGACAAGTTGCTTATTGATGCAGTTGCAGGAAAATTAGCAGTACAAGGCATCATGGATAGCCCTAAAGTTGAAACAAAGAAATCACCACTTCACCATTAATAGGAAATGCCGTGAAGTTACCTGCAGCTGTAGTTGTTATAGGACCAGCATTACTTGGTGTTCCAGAAACATGAGCAAAGGAAGGTGCTGAAATAGACAATTGTGATAGAACAAACTCCAATGAATTCACATTAGGAGCTTGTTACACTTTTTGCTGGGAAACAACATCAAAAGAGGCCCAGTTAGTGTCATTGGCTGAATTTTCTGGCTGTGCAGTAGGTTGAACTGTAGAAGATAGTGTGCTTGAGGAATTGCTGCAGCAATAAAAGGTTCAGGATTAGCGTCAAAATCAATTAAACTTCTAGAGGTCTCCAATTTAACTTCGACTTGGTTCCCATTGTTAGATCCCAAGCTGCTGGACAATGCAGTTCTCTGCAAAAATAATTATCCAATAAGTTTTTCCACAACTTAATTATAATAAATTTAAGAGAGAAAATATTTAAGCATTTCAAATAACATAAGATCAACCATACATATAGACACAGCAAAAACCATACAAGACGAGGATACTATTTATTAGTTATATTGAAGAAAGGAAAGTTACTATATTGGTTACGTCTTAAAGTACACTGTTTTTAACTCCCAAGAGCTAACCAAACGCAAAATGTTCACAGTTCAGTTATTTCAGTTACAGAACTCAACTTTAGTACTAAATAAACAAGCAAATTCAATTCATCAAGTAGATTCAGAGGTTTAAAACAAAAAGAAGAGTAAAAACCCTTACAGAAGAAAAATAAAAATAGCTGCTTTCCAATCCAAATCAATTAGACCTCAATAATCCGTTTGCTTTTTTTCTCTGCAACTTTTTCTAGTAAAAGTTTGAATTCTAAGGAAACAGAGGATGTGGAAGAACAAATACAAAATCAAGCTCAAACCCATGAATTCTCAAAAGACTCACTTATCTTTTTAGAACTACCACACACTCACACCAAGATCTCACTTATCTTCTCTTCAACTTTTGCTAGTACAGGTTTGAATTCTAAGGAAACAAAGGATGTGGAAGAACAAATACAAAATCATGCACAAACCTATGAATTTTCAGAAGAATTTGAGGGCAGATGGGAGAGGGGAAGAAGAATTTGAGCATATTAAAAACACAAAGGAAAGGTTTCCTAGACTGCTAACCCGAAGAAATCGTACCACATTGAAGCAGTGGAGGCATACTCGATCTTGCCGTCGAAGCGGCGGCTGAGAAGGACGTGCTCGATGGCGGCGACAGAGAAGGAGGTGCAGGGAAGTCGGGGTGGGGCATTGTAGCAGAGGATCTGTGAGGGACATCTGAAATTCTTCTCGTGGATCCTTGTGCATCTGATCAGATGGTCTCCATTTTTTTTTTTTCTATGTTTTAAACATGTTGCTATAATTAAAATAAATAAATATTTAATAAATAAAATTAGCAATTGTGCCACAAATGCTTAAAATTCCGTCACAATTATACTAATTGTATGGGCAGGATATTTCCTTCCAAAATTTTCTGGTCAAAATATGCAGCATTATTTTGAATTTTACGTGAACTGTCATAATTAACAATATATCCAAATGTGATAGATATAATACCGTCACAGAATCATTTTAAATTTTATATTAATTTTTTTTCCATGAATTTGTGGTAATATCCACCCATTTCCATCACAGATAGGGTCAAAAAAATTCAAATTTTGTTTAGCTCCAACAAATTTATGACCAATAGTAACAACGCCTTGCGATGAGGTAAGATTTGTCACATTTAATGTACAATATGTGAAGGTCAAGCTGTTTCCATCACTTTAGGCCCTATTTTTGCGACGGATAAGTGAAGATCACAAAGAAATCCGTCACAAAAAAACCTTTTTTCTTGTAGTGTGAGTTTACTCAGGATAATAGTATATACCTCTGTTAGGTACAGAAGTTGATTTTATATTATGATTTGGTAAATGTTGAATTAATTACAATATTGTTTGACATGCATAATGCATAATGCATAATGAGGCTTGTTCTATACTACAGATTTTGTCATGTCGAATTTCATATTTCTGACTAGTGCCTAGCATATAGTTTATTGAGCAAGTGTAGCATAGGTTTGGTTTTTGTGGAGTGGAAATGATTTGTAACANGGATATTTCCTTCCAAAATTTTCTGGTCAAAATATGCAGCATTATTTTGAATTTTACGTGAACTGTCATAATTAACAATATATCCAAATGTGATAGATATAATACCGTCACAGAATCATTTTGAATTTTATATTAATTTTTTTTCCATGAATTTGTGGTAATATCCACCCATTTCCATCACAGATAGGGTCAAAAAATTCAAATTTTGTTTAGCTCCAACAAATTTATGACCAATAGTAACAACGCCTTGCGATGAGGTAAAATTTGTCACATTTAATGTACAATATGTGAAGGTCAAGCTGTTTCCATCACTTTAGGCCCTATTTTTGCGACGGATAAGTGAAGGTCACAAAGAAATCCGTCACAAAAAAACCTTTTTTCTTGTAGTGTGAGTTTACTCAGGATAATAGTATATACCTCTGTTAGGTACAGAAGTTGATTTTATATTATGATTTGGTAAATGTTGAATTAATTACAATATTGTTTGACATGCATAATGCATAATGCATAATGAGGCTTGTTCTATACTACAGATTTTGTCATGTCGAATTTCATATTTCTGACTAGTGCCTAGCATATAGTTTATTGAGCAAGTGTAGCATAGGTTTGGTTTTTGTGGAGTGGAAATGATTTGTAACATTTGCTTTTTGGCTAATCTTTCGATCCTTTCTTTATTAACTGCTCTATTTTCCTCTTATCTTGATGTTTTCTAGAAACCTCAATGTCTAAATCATATATTTTACATTGCATAGAAACTGTCACTGGAATCAACTTATTTTTTTTATATTTTCTAAACGATATCATTCTGCCTGTGCTATTGTCCTAAATTATGGAATTATAACAATCTGGATTAAATTTAACATGGTAAAGTACATCACTTTAAATTTAACTGTAAATTACATTACAGTTATATTTTCTTGAGTAGGTCTTATAGTATAACATGGTAATGTTGAGACTTCCAGTTTGCCCATTAATGCAATGAACAACAGTTTATTATGGAATTGAATGATTCAATATGGTTTAGTTGGGTTGCCATTTGATCACCTTGGAATTAGTCTATTGTCTAATTTCATATATTTCTGCAGTCTTTATCACAACTATGACCAATAGGAAACAAATTCCTATTTTGGGTTACATTATGTACTGTAATTAGGAAACACACATATCTAGATTTTTAAATATTAACTATCACTGTAGTCATTCTAACCACAACTAAACTCATAGATTGACTTTCGTAAGCTGTTCTGATCTGTCTTTTTTATGCTTCTGATTTGAGAAAGAACATGCTTGCCAATCATTGCTATCACCACAGAATGTTGATTACTGCTACCTTGATCTTGTGAACCACATTTATAAACACAATTTTATCCCTGAAAGTCCATTTCATTTCTTTGACAGCATATGTGAATCCAGGTACTGTCTTAACAGCATAGTTAACTTTAGTAAATTAATATTTGATGAGAAGTAGTCATAGATCTTATTTGGTAATATCTATTGAAATGGTACATCCAGTAAAAGCTTTCTGAAGTTTACCTTTTTCTTTGTCTATAGTCTTTTATTGTTATGGTGACATATGCAGAACTTTGTCTTACTTTTACTGGTGGTTTATTTCTCTATCAGGATCCCTTTTGCTGTTTGAAAATAATGGCAGCCACAGCTAAACTGGTGGTTTAAGCGTGTCATTGGCAGGGCCTAGTGGTCGAGTTTTGGGTGGTGGAGTTGCAGGAATGCTAATGGCAGCATCACCTGTGCAGGCATCACTCTGCTGGTACTTTTTCTTTTGTGTGTGTTAATTATATCATATGAACTTTTTTGCACATTTATAAAATTTTCAAATGCAGAGACCTTTTACTCACTAGTAGAGATGGTTGAGAATTTACAAATGCATTTAATCTTTATGGTTGTAACTAGAATTTTAGATGCTTTGCCAGGTTATTGATGAATTTACAAATATGGACTGGTCAGACTCAACAATGAAGAAAAATGCTTCCAAATTGAACAAAACCATACAAGTAGAATTTGGGGTATTGATTTGGTGATTGTCCTGCAACGGTGTCTTGGCCTAGTGCATACCATAGCATAGATATGTCAATTCCAAAGGCTAACATGCATTATCCAAACAACAGTTAGAAGGGTTATAATAGTTCTTTCATTTTCTTTTTCTTATCTGTTTCGTTTTTTTTTTTTCCTTTTACTCCTATAAGATTTAATCCTCAAATCAACGCTATTTCTAATCTTATTATCTTTATTGGAATGGTGTCGTTTTTTTGCTTGGTGCTAGAATCTTATGAAGCTTGGCAATTTTCTTTCTCTCATGTGCTCTGAATGTGTGACACATGTGTTCACTTGTTAACCTTATGTATATAATCTCTTTTTCTCTTTGTGGAGAGATAGAGACTTCGTCATATTTGTTGACACAACTAGGATTCTTTTGCGTGTCTTCTTCTCTCTTCTGTACTAGTTGTGTATACTCTGTGTGTTTAGTTAGTAGGAAAATATCTATGATTTTTCTTAGGGTTTGAGGAAGGGTGTACATAGGATTTGGGTTGAGAGTTGATTTTACCAATTCTTAGGCTTGTAATCTTTTACAAACTCTTTCATTAATATAACATAATGCTTTACCAAAGCCGAGGACATAGGCCATTTTTGCCGAACATGGTAATCATTGTGTATATCTTTCTTCTCATTTATTTTCCGTATATGTGTTTGCTTAACATTTGGTGTCAGAGCCTCTACACATTTCGTCTTTCTCTTAGTCTTTGTGTATGTTAATGTTTCTTCCAGGGTTCGACGATTCAAAATTTTTTTTTCCTTTCCTTGAATCTTCTATCCTAGTTGTCTTAAACAAAGTCTTTCAAAGTTCGTCTTGAAAACTAGACGTTTTCTCTATGTGTAGATCAACAAAGATCTCATTTGATCTATATAGATCCGAGTTGATCTTCGTGTATATTTGTGTAAATCTAAGTATTTGTTTACTGTGTGTCAGTTCCAAGAGTAATAAAAAACCTAGGATCTTTCATTTTTGAAGAGTTTTAGGTTTCATTGTGAGAATCTTGGAGATTCTAAGTTTTCCGTTCAAAAACACCTAGGGTTTTTTTATTTTATGTGATTTGTTCACATATATAAACCAACTGAGAGTCGTATTGATTTGTTCAAGGAAGACATGGAAATTTATGTTTCCACTGAAGAAAAACTTTAGTTTTCGCTCATAGGGGTCCTAAGGTACCACATCTTGGAACTTTTGTGTTCTTTGATTTGTTTTCTACCTAATCTTCTCTTGATTGATTTGTTTACCTTTATATTTTTAACAAGTAGTTAAATTTTGAATGTGTGTTTGTTATTTGAGTTTTCTTATCACTTTGTTATATATTAAAATTTACTACACTGTTATTAATTGTTACTTTATTTGTATTTGTTAGTTTGTGCTTATATTTGTTGTCTTTTAATTTACTACTGAGTACAATGTTGATCAAGAGAGAAGCTGAAATTTTCAATAGTAAAGGTGATTTCCTTCTTTACAGGAAGAAAATGAGGGCAGTTATCATTTAAATGAAAGTGGCTAATGTAACATCCCGTTTGAGAAAAATAATAAAATTTTCAAGTTTGACCAGTTTGACTTTGAGTGGGCTCGGAGTTGACTTTTTGTGTGGTTATATTTTAGCTTTGACTTTTATACCGTTGCGTAGAGCTAATCGATACGAGTCCGTAGACTAGTAGTATGCTTGATTAGGAGTTAAGACCAAGAAGTTATGGTCATTTTTGTGTGAAGGGCAATTTGGTAATTTGGCAAAAACTGATATTTAAGTGTGAGAAAAGACGAAAATGCCCCTGTCTGCATCTTTAAATTTTGGCCAAGTCTGGAAATTTCCAGACCTCACCCGCGCCTCCCACCTTCACCCGTGCCTATTTTCTTCCGCCGGTAACGACTGTTTCCGCCACCTGATCGGACCGGCTCCAACACGAAACTCGAAGCCAGCAACCTCCTCTTCCTTTCCATACCAGTAGTTCGCCGTGAAACGACCCAGATTGCCGGAAATTGCAGCGAGACCGAGGGCTCGTGCAACCCGTGCAACCGTGCACTGTTGCGACACCACCTTTGGCCGGCCATATCTCCCTGTTCCGGTAGAGTTAGAGAGCGTGCTTGGTACCGTTGGAAAGCTGGTGCGACGATTTACATTTCGGTACCAAGATTGACACCGGAGACTGCCGTATCACGTCGGAAAATGGCCGCAAAGTTTTGGAAAAACCACCTGCGACAGCCACCTTTCCACCTAGATCTACTCCGATCGCCGGCGAGTGGGACGACACAGCCACCACCACGAGCTTCAGACGACGCCGGAGACCAGATCTGCAGTTTCCCGAGCTCCGACGACCGCCGCACGCGCCGCCCACAGCCGCCGCCGTCTTCATCCACGCGCCGCCGCCGATCTCCTCCTTTTCCGGCGAGTGAGTGCTCACCTCCCGTCCCAACGCGTTCCGGGGGTCATGGGCAAGCTTGCTGTACCTTCGATTTGGTCCAATTTTGGTCGGATTCAAAAACGCACAATCCCGGCCGAGGTTCGATCTTCCGGGATCAATTCCGACCATTGGCGAGGACGAATCTTGAAATTGAAGGTAGATTCTCGTTCCTTGCATCTTCAATTTCGTTTCGGTATAAAGTTTATTGAAATCAGACTTGAGACGGAGTAATTCAAATTTTAGAGATTTTGCCGTTAAGGGCATTTTGGTAATTACTGAAATTGAAGGGCAATTTTGGTATTTAGTGTTTTAATTTTGTATTTGGATACTTAGAGGACTCCTCCGAGCCTTTGGTTAGATTTTCGGTAATTAAAAGAATTTTTTGGT
>QANX01000636.1:0-26365 GCA_003254975.1 Ochetophila trinervis | reverse complement strand
CCCCCCCCCCCCCCCCTTTTCTGAGCCCACTGTCTGTATTTTTCATATTTCCTCTCAAACTCTCACCGCTGCCAGACTCAAACATGTTGCCACCACCGAACAAAAACCCAGTTGCATGTGTCAGAAAAACACGTCGCTGCCTATCTGAAACCTAGGTGCATTCTCTTTTCAAGCCGACCAATCCACATACTCGTACACAAGGCACCGAATTGTCAGGTACATTGTCGCCGCCACCGGTCTATCGGGTTCATTGTCGTTCACCGCCGCTTGGACTCTTGGTGTATTTCAAACGTACACGGCGTTTTCAAACAGGGCGCCACCGGACCCGGGTATGCATTTTGAATTTTTGATCAATTTTATTTTAATATTTTTGTTAGAAAATGGATAAATTAAATTATGTTTGACAAATTGTGATTGTGTTTAATATGACTGTTTGTATGTAAATGAAGTTGTCTATAAAAATACATCAAATAAATACATATTAATATTAAAAATGTATACGGTTTATGATGGTTTGTATGTTTATGATGTAATAGTATGTAATTAAATAAATATTAAATTATATTATGATAAGTCCTGTGAGTTTTGTTGTCATACATTTATGAATACAAATGCCTTACGGTTTGTTGATATGTAGGTGAACATGAAAAATATGGATAAAATCAACTTAACGGTTTTACGCATTAATTAATTTTGTTGATATGTAGGTGAGCATTATGCCGTCCATAATATATTAAAATGTATATAGTAAATAGGCAACGCATTATAAGCAATAGGCGACATATGTAGACCATTAAAATATAAGCAATAGGCGACATATGTAGACCATTAAAATATAAGCAATAGGCGACACATTGACACTATTCAAATTAAAATGTAAGCAATAGTATGTGACTTAGAACATTAAAAACTATATAGTAAATAGGCGATGCATTATAAGCAATAGGCGAAGTATTGACACCATTCAAATTAAAATGTAAGCAATAGTATGTGATTTAGGACATTAAAAACTATATATTAAATAGGCGATGCATTATAAGCAATAGGTGACACATGTAGACCATTAAAATATAAGCGACGGATTTAAATTAGGATAATCTTGTCGTTTTCAATGATTTTATATTTCAATTTTTGACATAGTAGTGCAGAACGTTCAAATTTTTACATGTCGTAAAGTTTAATATGTCTAAACTATGAAATTGTCAATATCTATATTTTATATGAAATTATAATTTTTAGTGGGAAAAATATTTTTCTCAATTTAAGTTATGTTATAAAATTGTCATTTTTAAAGCTAATTTTAATTGCATGCTTTTGATTGGATTTTGTGTCAAATTTTTTGACATAGTAGTGAAGAATGATTAAATTCTTGCATGTCGTAAGATTTGACATGTCTAAAATATGAAATTGTCATAAAATTTAATACTTATTTTATGAAACTTAATTTGTCCATAACTTAAAATTGTTAAAATATTTTTTGTTTAATTAAAAAAAAAAAAATTGGCATTGTGGTATAGGATGTTAATCACTTGCCTATCGTAAGACTTAGCTTGTCTATATCATGAAATTGTCAATGTAGTAATGTTTATATAAATTTGACATAGTGGTCTAGGATGTTTAAGTATTTGCCAGTCGTGAGAGTTAGATTGCCTATATAATGAAATTGTCAATGTATTTTCTCCCAAAATGAATTGATACTAAGGTCCATATGGGTACTTAAGTCATCATGTCGGTGGCTTAATTACTTGGTAAGATTCTTAGATTGGTGAAAAAAAGTTAGTTAAATACCATGAACTGCAGGTTCTTGTTTACTTTGTCGGTAACTAGTTCAATGCATTTAGTTGCAGTGTTTAATTAATTGTTCTTATCCGTGCATGAGTTTCTTTTGTGCTCAGAGAGCCCTAACGATTTAAAAAAAAATAATATATATATATATATATATATATATTTATATAATGGAGGTTGGGAAATGAGCTAATGCATGATCTTATTGAGATGTGCATGTTGTTGATATTTGTCATTTTTGCAGCTGTGAGCATTCTAGAAATACTTTGCCTATATTTGCCATGATTGTTTAATGAGATTTGTTGTGATATATAAGACTCTATTGAATTTGATTTTAGTTTAAGCTAGTCTAAACTTGGAGAGAATAATTCCACCAAATAAGATTGTTAATTAAACCACTGCAAGTTAGAAATGCGTGTGAAGATTGAGATTGTTTAAACAACTATTATTGATTATATTTGAGCATTATATGAATGAATACGTGTTAAAAAGTCCTTGAAGTTGCCAGTGCCTATAATTTTTTATGAAAAGTGGTATAAAGTTTGCCAAGTTTGACATAAATGATAAGCATCGTCGCTAAATTGATTTTTTTTTCTATGTATAATAAAGTTGGTAATGTGAAGATATTTTGACTTGGAGTCGAATCAACTTACAATACTCAAAGAGTTGAGTGTTTTTTGGAACAAAAGATCGTGATATTGGTAATAGGAGACAAAGTAGAATGCTTTGATGAAGAAATCAACAAGCTTGAAGAAACCAACCAACCTTGAGTGAATATTGATATTTATGAATGATGGATGAAGTTTCTTATATACTGTTAATGAAGTTAGTTAACATCTATTTTATTTTTGAATATAAATGATTATAGTTTTTTCATTTTGGTATCAAAGTGGTATTTCTTGGATTAATGAATTATTTTTATTGGATAAGCATTTTCATTAGGCATTTTGTATACACTTGAATTGTTCGATATTGTGGTTGTTTTTATAATTACTAATGAATATGCAATAGTTAAGGATAATTCTTCTCTGTTGCGAAGTAAATATCTCAATCATATTTTTTTTGGAAAAAGATATTGAAGGATTAGTAATAAATGGTACATTACTAGTCTTAGTATTTAGCATAATTTTCTACATGATGTTGACTTTATGAGATGTAAACTACTACTAAAGTTGAAAAAAAAAATTGATATGTGGAGATATTTTGTTTTGATTTTACACAGATAATTGTGGAATTTTCACTCTATCCATTTTGAGATGACAAATTAGAATTTCAAAAGAATAAGAGAAGATTTAAGCTTTAAAGTCTCACAGAGATGATAGTTACTATGTGATGTTTGATGAGATTGATAGGAACTTTGGGTCATCATGAAAGGTATTTGCAGGAATATAGTAATAACACATATTATATAATACTACATATGAGAAATTGCACACTTTTGGATATAGTACGATGTATGCTGGAATATTTACTTGAATTTTCTTGTGGGTGAGTTTTGAGGACTTTAACATATAAACTTAAAATCAGATGTGAAGCCTAGTTTTTTTTCCGAATATAAAGTTGTGAATATTTGGTAAAACCTATAATTTTCTGATCAAGATATTAGATCTTAAGATCATTGGTGGATATTTATTAGGTCTAAGTGTTACATATATTATTTATAATCTCATACCACCAGTATTGTTGAGTTAAATTCAAACTCTAATCATCGTTTACATTATTTTTATTTTTTTCAATGTTTTATCATTGCTTTCAAATTTCAATTAACCTAACAGTATAACATTAGAGAAAATATGTCATCAACAAATAATATAATATGAAAAATGTTTTAATACTTTATAAAAATCCATAATATTTTTACAATTTTATAAAAAATTAATAGATATTTTAAAAAATTTTCTAGAAATTTTCATAAAAATTATGAAAATTTTAACCAGATTATGAAACAATTGATATAGAAATTTAGATAAAAATATCGTAGAAATTTCAAAAATTTCGACAGAAATTATGAAAATTTTATCTTTTTTTTTTTAAACCTAAAATTTTTATGCAACATTATAAAAAAATATTTTTACAACCATGGATAAACCCCAAACTTAAAACAATTATGCAAAAAACCTCCCGATAGGATCAAACCCCTATTCAGAGATGAGATGACCTGGTTTTGAATACTTGGAGTTTGATTATTAACCATTAATCTCTCCAATCCGAAAATAACTTCGAGAAAAACAAAGTCCAATGACAACTTCATACAAACTAATCTTATTCTGACCTTTAACCATTCTAAGAGAGGCATCAAAATCCTACTTGAACATTATCACCTCCTCATCGATCTTCCACTTTCTAGAATAATAACGATAATTTTAAGATTTATCAATAGCAGACCTCTGCTCTTCATCCTTATCTCGTCTATAGATCAACCCCTATAAAAATACCCCTATAAAAATATAGATATTATTTCAATTTTTAACAATTGTTTAATTCATGAAATCCTTTTGTTACATTTTTACCAATTGAAGCACCGTTATTTAGGTTACACGCTTCATTAGCATCAACCGCTCAGTGGTTTCCTCCTATAACAATCCTTAGTTGGCATTGAAAAAAAAAATGAAAAAAAAAATTCCTGAGTCCGAATCTTCCAAAGCGTCATAAAAAATATTTTCTTATATAAAAATAATGGATAGTGGCGCTTGCTGTCTGCTCCTTCCCTTCTGTTCTGGACTGTAAGCCTCTCCCTATCAATACCTAATGGAAGAAGATAATATTAATTATAAAAAATATCACATCGTCTTGATCAATATTTGATTATTCTTGATAAAATAATGTGGAAATTTCTTTTATTGCGTTATAGCTATCCTTATCTTCATCCAAGAGGTTTTACGAGTATATTAAGTGCTAGATACAAAATTTGGTATATTTCTATTTTTACTTCCAAATTAGTCCACAGCGTGTTTACTAGCACAACACCTTTAGAAACTGAAGTTTTGAACAGATTTGTTCTAAAAGATGGGGGTTGAAATTCGAAAATGTTTTAAACCTATATAAATTCTAAACAATACAAGTAAATTAATTAAATTTGGTTCCAACAGTTATTTACAAAGCAAACCATTGACAAATTAATACTAGGCAGAAACGACCAACAAATTGCACATACTTTTCTTATAATGGAAGTCATGGTACAAGAGACTATTTGTAAGGGAAATGCTTCAGTGCAACCCTCTTATTTGAAGTTTAACCATAAAATTTTAAAAAATGTTACTCTATTATGGATAAATATTACTCCGTTAAAGATGAGTAACACTGGTCTATAATGGAGTAACACTGTAAAATTCATAACGGAATAATATGTCCATAATGGAATAATATTCTCCATAATTCAATAACATTTTTTCAGAATTTTATAGTAAAATCCGATTGCATTGTAGAACTTCTCTGGAAGTAAAAGTATAGGTTATACACAACTTGAAATTTACAGTGGATCATTTAAATACTTATACTTCAGTGTTATCTGATTGCTCCAAGCAAATTAGCACCATCAAGTTTTGCACCTTCCAAATGCTGATTGAAAATATGAAATAAAAAAGTTAGGCTCTTAACTGCATTAGTGATATAACCATCATTAAATTAGAGATAGGATTTCTACATACTTCCAAGACAGCTAGCTATAAAACGAAATGAAAGTTTTATAAATGCACTGAAAGTTCCACATGATAAGTCTTCATAATAAGCATCAATAATTGTGTAACAAAATCACCAAAAAGCTTCAGTCTGTAATACTTACGGTGTCTCTTAAATTTACTTGACGTAAGTAAGCTCTTTGAAGATTTGCACCCCTCAAATTGGTATTACTCAATTTGGCACCCTATAACACAGAGGAAGCATTAAAACACATATCTAGAGAGAAAGAGAGAGGATGAAATAAACCCCGTCATGTCGTTTTTGATGAATTTACTTTTATTATTTAAGCATGACAAAAATCTCCAATCTCTGTCGGCCTTTCACGCCAACTAAAAGATTATTAACTGGCGAGGCCTCCTATATCAAACATATTAGGGAGCAAAATGACTTCCCCTAAAATCAAACACACAAGTAATGCTCCTAAATGTATGATGTAGAAACAAATTCAAATTATGAAATCAGTCATTTCTAAATATTCACATTATTGATTAGAAGGAGAGAATAGTTGAGATATTAAAAGAAAGTTATCAAATATTATTATTTACTAGGATCAGGAGTTGTATCCTTTCATTATCTCACTGGCGAGGCCTCTGCATGAGTGACTTCTAGTGATACACAGTTTTTTAGGTGTCACTTCTTTATAACAATCATATAGTTGATTCTTATCCATGAGTAACTCCTTATTTTATATGTTTTTGATGCACAACTTCATACTAGATGATATTTACCTTCAAGTTGGCCCCTTCCAAAATAGCTCCCTCTAGATTTGCATTTGTAAGATCAGCATTCTGAAAGATTAAGAGGAAATTTGTTAGTACATCACAATAACCTACAAGTGAAAATTCTCGAGCATCACATTTTCACCAGTAGATCTATACATGATTGATTTCATTAGGATGAAATAAACAACTTTCTCTCTCCTTTTTTTATCTTCTTTTCTTTTCCCTTTTCTAAAGCATAATCTGGAAATCTCCTATACAAAACATACACGATAATTTAACAAAAGCTAGACTTAATATTTTCACCATCCTAATATCATCGCTTGATGTACCTGTAAGTGTGCAGAGCGGAGGTCTGCCTGGCAGAAGCTACAGTCAATTAAACATGCATCTGCGAAATGACAGTCTACTAATGTTAGTTACACTCAAACACAAAAGCTTGTTGTTGTGAAGTTGAATCAACTATATACATCAAGCAAAAACAACACATACTTAACACTCCCACAACCATGTAGACCCCTCAGTAGCTAGTAACATAAAGAACCTTATATGTGCAAAATAATAATATCCAAAAAAGAGTGTCATTGGATTCAAACACAACCTTATTCAAACAATTTTGAGCTCTAATACCATCTTAAGTCACTTATTAATCCTGACATCTAAATTGTTGGGAAATAGATTTAACAAACCACAGTTTACACTACATGAAATGAACAAAAGAAAATAATCAATATTTATAAAACCTAATAAAAAATAAAAACAATGATAAAAAACCAAGTATTACATGTTGAGGAAAAATACAACAGAACTGGGTTTTCAATCACTTAATTACTAGTCCACCATACCAGTTAAAAAAAAAGTCAACCATTCACATACCACATCTTTTCACCATAATCCATATTTCAAAAAAATAACAAATGAAAAAGTGAGAGAACAATTAAGTAGCGAAACAGTATGAAATTGGATTTTACAAAGACAAGTGCATGCCGAGGAATTTCGAACGGCACTGGTTAGTACAGGAGAATATAGCTTGCAAATAGATTACCATAAGCAGGACAAAGTTAAAGATGATGTTATAACTACAGAACTACTTAATTACTACTAGAAGGTAAAAAAGCTAGCCTTGTAGATTTGCACTCTGGAGGTTAGCACCAGCTAATAAGGCTCCACGTAGATTTGCCCCAGTAAATTCACATCTTTTCTAGGAAACAATAATATCATTAAGAAAACAATGCATAAAAATATAACAAACATGAAGGAGAGTAATTCTTTCACTCACTCTCTCAAAGTTGCATTGTGAAAGATTGCACCCTCAGCATCCACATCCTGCAATAAAAATAATAAAAGCTCAGATAACCAGATGAAGATGCCAAAGAGTAAACCGAATGGGCTGAACAAAGATGTCAGACATTTTAACGATAGAAGATTCCTAACTTTAGTAATAGACCAATGAGATATTATTTTCATGTTACTCTTATATGCTAAACCAGCCAACATTACAATTACATGAAAAAGGATTACATGGACATTCCTTATAAAATTATGTAACTTGAGGAAATAACAGTAATTTGTTACCACCTCTAGTTAAACCCAAACCTACCCGGAACTTTGCACAGTGTAGGTTTGCACGTGAGAAGAACACATTTGTAATGCATGCATAGCTGAAGTCAACATATGAAAGGTCCTGCAATTCCATTTCAAATATAACCATTAGCGATGCAGCATTAAATTCACATAGATGGCTTATCAAGTCTTTTTTCATCATCTATACCATAAAAGCCTTGGTACAATAGATATGGACATCAAGAATGCTCAGTTACCAACCATACCAAACAATAGACTCCAGAAACAGGGTTACCAGGTTTGAACACAAGACCAAATATACAACCTAGATTCTGATAACATGTTAAATTGCCTTACATCCTCAGAGTTTAAATTGTTAGCAACTGCATCCCATTATATATCAAGCCAAGACAACACGTTACACACTTGATAGAGACATCTCTCAAATTAATAAAATAACACTTAGATAATCTTTGGTTCATAGAATAAACCTTAAAATGCATGTAAACTCAATAGAATGCTTACTCCATTGTTTAGTTAACAAGTAATATATAGGGAAGAACATTAACATGGAACCAGATTAGGAAATGGACAATCTATAAATTAATGGTAAAAAAAGGAAAATGCTCATTCTATTCCTACATCTTAGTACATTAGGAGAGTGAGCCTAATTATGCATATCAAGCCAAAAATAAATAGATAAATAAATAAATAAATAAAATAAAATAAAGTTAAGAATAACAAAAATCACAACCATGCGAATAATGTGTGCAGGCCAACTTGCGAGTATCATGGTCATATGACAGAAGAATAAACATTTAATTGGCTAACCTAACCTCAACTAAATTTTTTTCCTTGTGACCTAATGCCTTAAAGCAATAAATGACAAATATTCAATTACAGGTTACTTTCAAATACTGAGGGCCAGAGGAATTACCAGTTTTGAAAGATCAAGGCCAGAAAGATTAACACCTCGAAATCTGACTCTCTCAGACTGTATACACTTGATGATATCTATACGCGTCAATTCTGTATCTAACTCTTCATCTTTTTTCCTCGTATTCATAACATCAGATATTCCATCAATAAGTCCCTGTAATCCATAATTTTAAGGTATCATAATGTCATTAAAATAATAATGACCAGTCATTTCAAACACGAAATGGTAGTTACTACTTTTATGTAATTATCAAGGAGTCACTTAAATTAAATGGTGACAAGAAATGATAAATAACATTGAACATTCTATCTTATTAGTGAAGAGTGAATCCCAAACATGTGTAACCTTCCAAAGTTCCAACACACTTATAGATTACATTTTAATCTCTTATGGAAAACAAGACATTTTTGCAAAATCACTAAAGCAGAAGAAAATCAGAATTAAGCGGGAAATAAATTAAATTAAGAAATCTCTGGTTTGCTTTAACTTCTTAAGAATATTCATGACAAGGAAAGGAAAAATGAGATTTTGCAAATATCATGAAATAGGGAAAAGGAAATCAGAAATTACAAAAGAGAGAGGCGATGAAAATAAGGGGGAACAAAAATAAAAATAGCAGCATGGCTCATCTACACCTTTTGTCTCAACCACATATATTTGAAGCAGCAAGGGCACATAACCAACTGGGATGCACTAGCAATGAACTTAAAAAAAAAAAAAGAAAAAAAAAACTGAGGATGCTAGCAAACAAGAAGGAAAAAGTTTTAAAATCACACTTACAAGTAGCTGATAGTATTCAGCCTCTCGCAAAAGCTCTGCATATTGAGAGTCTTTCAATGTGGGAACAACACCATCCCTTAACCAGTTAAGGATGTGTCGAAAATGTTTACCATCCCTATCAACAAAAACAAATCCCTGCAAGAATTCAATAGCTTTAAATAAATAACTTTTTTCATATACACTTCACATAACTAACATTCCATTTATAATTTACACATAGAAATACCTCACATTATATTTGTTTTGATTACAATCACCTCTTTTATAGGTAATGAAATCTTAAAATACAAAACTAAGAGATTCATATGTATATGCAACACATATAATTATAACTATGTACCCAAAAAAAGAAAAAAAAAAGAAACTGAATTAACATGAAAGATAATCTAAATTGACACAAAAGAAAACACATACAGCATACATGAGAATATATCTAGGCGTATCAGAGAATGTATAGAGAAAAACTTTAAAGTTCAAGGTTTAGGCTAAGCTACATTTCTTGGGGAAAAAAAAGGGTCATAAAAAAAAAAAAAAAAAATGCCACACAATATTGTTTGGAAATATTTAGCACCTTGACACCTCAATTTGAAAATTGACAAATAAAAAATGACATGAATTAAAATAGAATTGTACTACAAAATAAAAACTTTTTTTAATTGTGTTGTCTGTAATGGCCAAGGTGTTGTTTATGTCATTCACGATCGTTGATATGAATGCCACACAAAACTTGAAAGAAAATAAAGCATTTGAAATAAAGAAACAAGTTAAGAAATTAAATCTACTGATAAACTGCATGAGAAATGAGCGGTATGTTTTCTTTAAGAAATTATCTGGCTTTACCTTATGTAAGCATATATCATATAAGCGACCGCAAGTTTATACAATCAATATGACCTGGTGTTTATCTAGAATAATGCATATATTGGTTTGACATTAAAATTAACCGTGGTTACTTAGTAGAATTACTTTCAAAGTTTATACAGCCGATATAATCAACGCAAATTCCTAAAAAATGAAAATCTTCTTTGATTGTTGAGGAACAATGATTATCATGAAATGTTGCATCATACTATCATTCACAAAATGCCTAGCAACATATTTCTGAAATTGCACAAAAATCCAGAAAGTATGCTACATAACATGTCAACTACTATGTACACCTTTTCAGGATCCTGGCACAATGCATGCCGACCACTGAACATTGCAGCAAGCATTGAATCAGGCTCACGTTGAGTCAAAGTATCAATAGTAGTGCAAAATTTCTTCCCTCCTGCAATCAAACAAAAATAAATTCAGTCGATTCAGACATAGCTAAATAATCAAAGACTTCTCATAAAGAATAATAAAATAAGCATCGCATTTCTAGACAGTAAACTACAGCAATGTCACTGGATGACAGCTAAAAATAACTGACCAATACTAAAATTATTTGTAAACACAGGTTTCAAGTTTTGCACAACTTGTACTTTTATGTGTATGGATGAGCAACTATTTTCCAAAGACCGATTGCATTGTTCAGAAATTGAAGAAAATGTATTTAGGATGTCAATGCTTAGGTTAAGACTGAATAATATAGGAAGTATACCCTCATTGAATTCCCAATTCCTAAACGGTACTGAATAAAAAACCCTGCCTATTTATTATTTCTTATCATCTTAGTCGAACTAAGTTTCTTTCATTTCCTAACAACAACAAAAAAGGAAGAATCGAAAGCTTCGATTTGTTTTATCGTTTTACGTGTATTTTCTCGGCAACCAACAAAGAATGAAGGTCAAAAGCTATTGTTTTTAACAGAATCCGATTTAAAAGTTGATGAAAATCAACATTTTATTTTGTTCCAGTTACATCAGGAGCAATCAAATAAAGGAGATTTTTTGGAAAAGCAAAAGATTAAGAAATTCTGCAAAATAATTGACAGAGAGAGACAAGAAGCTGACCGATATTTAGGCGAACCAAAGAGGAGGAATCAGAGTCCTTGGCCATTGAAATGAGACTGTGATCTGAGAGAGAGAAATTGGGGTTTTAACCCGCTTTGAAGCAATAAAGTAAAGTGTGAAGCTCCGACTTTCGCCGTTTGTCTTTTACATTGTACGCTATGTTGTTCGGTTTGGCGCAAACTATTCGGTTTTAGCTATTTTTACATTGGTCGGAGCATCTCGAATGGTCCAGTTAGAGTCTATCTTGCAGAGGAAATAAAAGTTTTTCTGATTATGTGTTTCAATATTTATTTAATAGATAATGTGTATTTAAAAATTATTTTTAGTAGTTATATTTAAAANATTTTTTATATTTTTTTATGCAACATTAGTTTAACAAACTATTTAGATAGAGTTATTGGAGAAATTTTTTAAATTTTACTGTATATTTATCTTATGTGACAATAATTTTTAAAAAATAAAAAGAGTCATTAGAAATGCTCTCGGATAAAATCTCTGATATTTTAGTTCAGATCTAAACATATTTATTTTATATATAATATTTTCTTTTCAATTATTTTATTTATATTATTTAATTAATTAATTTATATTTAAATTATATTCATATGTCAGTTAAAAAATAACATTTATATTTGATAATATGTTTATAAATTAAATAGTCATACTAACCTTATCCATAAAATAAAAATACAACTTTTATGAATGCGGCACCGCAGTTTATCTTTTTATGAGATTGAAATGTTTGTGTTTTAAAGCGGAAAAAATTTGAAAAATATCTTATAACTAGGGGCACCAAAACCAAACTAAACTGTTGTTTTTGGTTCGGTTTGTAGAAGGTAAATGATTTGGCTTGGTTTGTTATATAAAAAAACTGTAACTAACGCTTTAGTTTGCAGTTTGGATGATTTTCAAACCAAAACCAACCCAAACTACCTATTTATATATAATATATTTTTAATAGGTTTTATTACTAATAAAAAAATAGTTTTTTTATATTTGGGATGTGTTATGCAATTTTTAGTATGGATTGTAATATTTTTAATTTAAATTTAAAATTGTAATATTTTTAGGTTGAACTTAGTATTCTAATGTTAAATTAGTTTGGACTTTGGAGTTTGGATTATATTATTAAATTAAATTTGAACTATATAATTAAATGATGAATCATTAGTTTATGTTTTAATTGAAGTTTGGACTATAATATTTAGATGAATAATTAAATTCATGTTTCATTAATAACCATGTTATTTAACTTTTATTTGGTTTGTAATTTATGATATAAATGAAAGTATAATGAAAAATGGACTACAAGCCTGCAACAATAATAAATAGGATGATGCCCAAACCACTCAACCGAACAAAACCAAATCGTTCATGAATGGTTTGGTTTGGTTTGTCATTAAACTAAACCGTCAACTACGGTTTGATTTGAATTTTTACAGAAAAACTGCCCATACCATACCGCACCACCCCTACTTGTAACTATTAAATACTAACAAATAGTTTTTTTATTTTTTTGTTTTTATTTATATAATTGAAGGTTAGATACTGTACGTTGTTGAAAAAAATAGTGTTGTTTGATAGAAACAATTAATAATAAATTTATTAACCCGAACTAAATAAATATTTTATGATTGGGCATTACCTGGCTCTTAGCTTTTATGTTGTATCCAAGTTATTCAATAAATTTTAGAGTAAATTACACTGGAAGTATATGAACTATATCAAGTATTACAAGTAAGTACTTAACCCTTTTTTTTTTTTTTTTTGCATTTTAGTACCTAAATTTGCAAAACGTTGCACCGTTAGTATCTGAGTCAATTTTTGTCAGAAATACACGTTAAATAACACGTGGCGTGCACGTGTCATGTACTTATTTGTAAAATCCAATATAGTTAAGGTATCTTCAGTGTAATTTGCTCAATAAATTAAATGACATATCAAATATAAAATTAAATTCAAAAGTAAATATATTTATGTTAAAACTATATTTAAAACTTTTGAATAAATATATAATTATTTAAATATTTATTTATTTTATAAATATTAACTTTTGATATTATTTATTTAATATTTTAATTAATTAAATATATTTTTTAACTAAAATTAAAAGGTTGTGAATAACTGCCCAATTCAGACCTAACATTTGCTTAAAACAACTAATAACTGGGATGTACACCGAAGCCAAAAATCAAATGCAGAACCCAGCGATACTGCAGCTTACATCGTTGAGACCGCTAGAGACAAATTCATTTTCGACGTCTTTGCAATCCAATTCAAAAAGTTGTGGGCAAATTTTCTGATTGTTCTTCATTATGGTTTGATGGGCTTGTGCAAGTGATGTTCATATTGGGATGATCATAAATTTAGAGAAGTTATTTATGTCTCTAGGTGTCTTGACGATGTGAGTGTAGTATCGTTAGTATCTGCGTTTGGTATTCAGCTTCAGTTGCCACATCGATTGTTGGTTGTTCT
This sequence comes from Ochetophila trinervis, assembly GCA_003254975.1. Classification (NCBI taxonomy): domain Eukaryota; kingdom Viridiplantae; phylum Streptophyta; class Magnoliopsida; order Rosales; family Rhamnaceae; genus Ochetophila; species Ochetophila trinervis. Next base: position 12,488 of record QANX01000636.1, on the reverse strand, counting down.
CACCAAATGGTAGGGCAATTATTCACATCCTTTTGATTTTAATTAAAGAAAATATTTAATCAATTAAAATATTAAATAAATAAGATCAAAAATTAATATTTATTAAATAAATAAATATTTATTAAATAAATAAATATTTAAATAATTATATATTTTTAAAAGTTTTAAACATATATTTTTAAAATAAATATATTTATTTGAATTTAATTTTATATTTGATATGTCATTTAATTTATTGAGCAAATTACACTCGAGGTATCCGAAGTATATCAGATTGTAAAAGGTACCTGTCACGTGTGTGCCACTTGTTATTTAACGTATATTTTTGTCAGAAATTGAATCAGGTACTAACGGTGTAACGTTTTGCAAGTTTAGGTATTAAAATGCAAAAACAAAAAAATTAGGTACTTTGTTGTAACACTCGATATAGTTTAGGTGCTTTCAGTATGATTTACTCTAAATTTTATCTTGGACTTTTATTATTATTATTATTTATTTTACTAAATGACATTTATTAGAAAGGATTGATTGTATTATACATCATGTCCATCTATATATTTTCAATGATCATGAACAACATAAATTTAATAATTTTAATTATAACAGTCCATACGATGTTAACATAAAACATATAAGTCTTAGATTATGAATGGAACGTGACATTGCACTATATACTCATTATATAAAAAAAGCTTTTCATTAGAAAGAATAAGGATGCATTAAAATATCTTTAAAAAATTTATTTGACATAACATATTATAATGTGACTGTTTATGTAGGTGTTATAGTCCTATATACAAATATTATTGTCATGGGGTGTTTATAAATGTGTTCTCTTATAAGGTCCAATGATCAAGGTAAAGCCCAACTTTCCTATAAAAAATAACATGATGAAAAAAGAGAAAGAAAAATAGCTTAATACCATATGTCACAAGATCAAAAAGGTAAGGTATGATCCTCGAGTCACCACCATTGATCTTTAATATATATATGCAAAAATAATAGCAAGGGTGGGGATCTTTTTTGAGACTTAGGGATTGCATCCCCCATTAATTCTCTCTCCTTCTCACCAATTATTTCCCTCTTTCTCCACCCGTGCACACACAAGACACTAACACTACCATTTTTCTTTTTTTTCCCCATTTTTCTTTATGTTACTAGCTTTGAGAGAAAGTGATGAGTGGATTTGATGGTGATTACCTCTAATTTTGGCATCGAATGGGGAACGTCGGCCACCCTGCCGGCTCCTCTCTAACTGATTTCTCCTCATTTTGCAGGTCTTGGTAACTGTATATGGGAACAATATTTTATATTTACTCATTTTTCATAGGCTTCAGCTTCATCTTCTTTACAGTCTGGAGTTTGTGATTTTTCATTTTTTTTTTTATTGAAGAAGCCCTTTTGTGTAGTAGTTGTTGGTGTTCCTTTTTGGATGTTTGTGGTAGAAATTTTTGGTTAAGTTCGAATTTCTTTGCTTCACGGGTCTATGAGCTATCTTGGTTAATTATTTTTGTATATTTTACATTTACCATACTTTGTTATAGCTTTTCCAAAACCCCTCTCTTTGTTTTTGAGATTCTCCTTGGTGGATTTAAAATCCCTTTTTCATGGGATTTGGTATTTTTAATGCTTCTTACCCACTGTTTGAGATTTGTTCTATTTGGGACGTGTTTCTCCCATTGTGTTCACCTTTGTTTTTCATTTCTTCCACTTTCATGGGATTTTATTTTACCCATTGTCTGTTTCCCTTGAATGTGATTGTTTATTTTCTTTGGGAAGGATTTTCCTTTCTTTTGGTTTCTTTGTTTTATCTCTTTATTCTTTTGCTTCTTAACTTTGCAATTAATTTTTTCTTTGTTCTTTACTTTGGTTTCTTATCCATGGTTTGCATTCTAGAAAAGAAGAAGAAAAGAAAAGAAAAAAATGTTAAAAGGAAAAACCAAATAGATGGGCGACAATACTAAACAAGTGGCAATACAAAGTTTTTTGGAAGAGTAGCTGAGTTTCAGCTCCGAAAAAATCCAAAACATCAGAGGAGAGTGCTGTTGAATTTCGACTCCTAAAAGAGTTGTTGAGTTCCAGCTCAAGAAGGACCTGAAATTCGGAGGCGAGTATTGCTGAATTTTGGTTGCTGAAGGAGTTACTGAGTTCCAGCTTTGGAAGGACTTGAAATTTCAAAAGAAAGTGTTGCTGAATTTCAATTGCTGAAGGAGTTGATGAGTTCTAGCTCAGGATGGACCTAAACTTCAAAGGAGAATGCTGCTGAATTTCGCCTCTTGGAGGAGTTGCTAAGTTCCAGATCTACTGAGTTTAACCAGCTGGAAGATGTGCTGAGTTTCAGCTCCGGAAGGTTCTGAAACTTCAGAAGAGATTATTGTTGAATTTCAGCCGCTCAAAGAGTTGTTGAGTTCCAGCTCTGAAAAAACTTAAAACTTCGGAGGAGATTGTTGCTGAATTTTGGCGGTTGGAAAAGTTATTAAGTTCCAACTCCAGAAAGACCTAAAACTTTGGAGGAGATTGTTGCTAAATTAGAATCGTTGGAAGAGTTGCTAAGTTCCAGCTGTAGGAAAACCTAATGCTTTGACCTGAAACTTTGGAGAAGATTGTTGCTGAATTTCAGTTGCAAAAAGAGTTGCAGGTTCCAACTCTTGAAGGACCTGAAACTTTAGAAGAGATTGTTGTTAAATTTCAACTGCTGAAAGAGTCATTGATTTCTAGCTTTAGAATGACCTGAAACATCAAAGGAGATTGCTGCTTTATTTCAGTTGCTAGAAGATGTACTGATTTTTAGCTCCGAAAAAGACCAGCTATTTTGGAGGAAGATATTGTTAATTTCCTGTTACTGGAGAACCGAGGCTTATACTAAAACATGTCAGACACCCAGCAAGAGCAGCAATACACTTTGGAGGGAGTTAAGCCCTCCAACAGGCAAACTAATGGAAAATAACTTATGGGAACCATCTCCATTCAACATCAAGAAACTTCCATCCAATAGCTGAACCGATAGTGTTACCTCCATAGCAATTGCCACAAGCTCGGAGGCGGAATGAGAGAAGGTATCACCACACTAAGAACTAACCAGATTGTCTGACCTAGAGAACGCATGGATTAGCTACTCAGTTTAATCACACAGAATCAACATACCTTACGAAAGCCCATTTCTCAAACCAGAAGAAGTTCGGCTCTAATAGAGATTCCATGGCCCAGTGTTGATTTTTGGACCCATAAAGAGGATGAGGTACTAGATAGCAAACTGAGAACTCAGGTCAGGGATGTGCACTAGCTAACCATATCAAGTTAGGACCATCAATGGGATATCCAAGACCACCTCTAATTGAAGTTAGCAGAAACGGAAACTATGCATCCCCGATGCGTCGGCAGACCAGAGATGAGTGAGGAAACTCCTGAATCAGGTTAGAGAGCGATGATTTTTCCTTATCAAATGATAAATTGGACAGAAATGATCTCAACCTATCCTTTAATATAAGAAAGAAGGCACACGGGGAGAATGATTGAGCACAAGTACAAACTGAACATGTAATGTGAGCTTAAGGGGAGAACAATAGGATACAATCCCAGCTCGAACAAGATAGAAGAGAAATGCAAATGGAAAAAGGTTAACATACGGATCGAAGTTGAGATTCGAAGAAAGCTAGAGGATAAGGAGAACGTTAGGCACTCGAAGGTTACCAAGCTTTTAATCCACCGCTCTATGCCTACGACTCGGGGATAGGATAGACAACGTCATCTTTTGTAAAGCTAATTCGCCGAGCTATTCTCCCGATGAATTTCAAAATCTTAAACTTAAAGTAATATAAGGGCATAGTTGATCCTTTGGAACATTTGGAGCTTCAAAGTATCGATGGAGTTCGAAGCAGATGAGGATGTCATCATGTGTTGAGCTTTCCCTTTAACACTAGGAGGAATGGCGCATACATGGTTTACCAATTTTTGACCTAGGTCGATCAATCCCTTCAACCAACTTGAAAAAGCATTCATGACATAATTTATAGGAGCTCGACCAATGAAGAAGCCACCATCTCATTTATCGTAAATTGTACAAGGGGAAAACGAATCTCTAAAGGCTTATATTAAGAGGTTTATGAAAATAATGGTGCAAATACAAGGTTGCATGGATGACCGAGCCATGCAGGATAGGGTGCGAGATGAGGATTTTATTCGAACCATAGCCAAGAACTCGCCTCAGACATTTCTAGAGATGTTAGTAGGATCCCACAAGCGTATCTCAGATGAGAAGATTATTAAGTCACGGAGGAATCTCAATAGAAGATAAAGTCCAGCTAGGAATGAAGTCAAGTGGGATGAAAATGAAACCGAAAGATGTCCACGAGATCTAACAATGAGATTTGAAAGATATACACCCTTTAATGCTGCTTACTCAGAGGTGTTGATGCGAATTAAAGATATGATAGGCCAAATCCAATATTGACCTGACCAAATGGAAGGAACCAAAATAATTGTCAATATCATAGTGATTTTTTGGCATAACACAAACAACTATTTTGAGTTGAAAGAAGAAATTGAAAATTTCGTTCGACGATGACAGCTTAAAGAGTTTGTTCAAGTCGCAATGAATGAGAATTCCACAGTCACCTTGCTAAGATCTCATGAACTGAAATGCCATTTGAAGATTTCATTAAGGCAGCTTATACAAATGATTGATAGATGAAACATTTGAATTGTATTATCAATAGTGTAAATATTTTGAAGCATTGTATGTTATTTGCCATATCAATGAAAAAAGTTTCTAAAAAAAAGTTTCAAATTCCTTGGGGTTCACCTCGGTCAATGTGATGAGGTGAATTGCCATCTTGATCTTTGGAGTTCATTTCGATCTATGGGATAAGATAAACTGCCATCTCAACCTTTGAGATTGACTTTGGTCTATGGGATGAGGTGAACTGTCATCTACTGCAATATTGACCTTTGGGGTTCACCTTGGTCTATGGGATGATATAAACTGTCATCTCGGCCATTGAAGTTCACATCAATCCATAGGAGAATGGGAGATGCCATCTCGAACTTTGGGGTTCACCTCGATCCATTGGATAAAGTGAAGTGAACTGCCATGCCAACCTTTAGGATTCATCTCGATATGTGCAATTAGGTAAATTTTCATATCAAGCCAAAGCTAAAGTGCTGAAGTACCTATAGAGCTAAGGCTCAATTCAGATTTGGCCAATGGATGAACACCCTAAGAACTGAACGCTCCTTGAGCTGAGCTCAGAACAGATCAGGAGTTGGGTATCCTAAGAGCTGAATGATTCCTATGCTGGATTCAGATTTGACTAGGAGCTGAGTGCTCCAGAAGTTGGGTGCCCCAGGAGCTGAATGGGAATGCTGGCCACCTCTCTGGCGCTCTTCTAACTGATTTCTCCTTATTTTGCAGGTCTTCATGCTCACAATTCGTGAAGCTAGGAATGAATCGAATATCATCCACAACAACTATAATTATCAATTTTAATATATATGTTATATTTTAAAAAGTTGTTGGAAAAATATTCTAAAGTCACTAATTGTTGGGATGTGCCACCTTTTATATTGAAGGAAATAACAAAAAAAATAACATGTGCAAATAAAATATAATGTATAGAACAACCAATTAAAAATGTTCTAAATTGCTCTAATGACTAAAATGATAAGTGGTTTAATGGCCAACAATTTTATAAAAAAATAAAACTATAAAATAACTTTTAAAAAAATAAGATAATCTAGTAATTTAAAGAGAATAATACCGTACATATTGAGATCCATTTTCAAACGGCATAGAAAGCTTCAATATATAAAGTTGGAGCTACCAATAATTTTTTTTTGTTTTTTAAATGTGGGATAGATGCCAAATTACTTTCAAGAGTCAATTGCTTTTTTTATTTTCTCCTAAACATATGGGATAAAAGCTATTTTTCATCTTCATTTATTTTTTATTTTTTTATTCAAAAATATTGAAATAAATAAAAGTAAAATTAAAAAATTAAACTAAAAATCAGTTAATAACCATCATATAAATTCTCACACAAAACTATACTGAAAGTTCAAATCTCCATAGCTACAAAATCTTCATCCTCCAATTCGTATTAAAATATATATATATATATATATATAATAAATTAAATAACCATATTTATACAAAGCTATATTTTGAATTAAAATATCTTAAAACTCATTTTTATTTTAAAAAGAAAAATTCATTTTTTTTTCCTTTTGTTGTATTTATTTATTTATTTAGTTTTGATGATTTAAATTAAAGTACAGTATCCTTTTTAATATACAGATGGGTCTCCAAATTAGGAGCGGATCACTAATTGGGCCGGACCAAATCATTACACACCCGACCCATGTAAAACCACCCAATGACGTACACACAGGAGACCACAACGTTCATGTAACCGAACAATGCATGCAACTGTAACAGGTGTTGCATGGCCATCAAAACGTGGCGATCACAGAGTGAGACACACGTCACATCCTACTCTCTCAACTCTCTCCCATTAAAATCCAAGTTTAAAGCAAGCTTCTGTGCCTCCGCAGATCAGAAAGAGAGAGAGAGAGAGAGAGAGAGAGAGAGGATGACAATGACGATGAAGCATCTATCCTCCATAGCAAACGACGTCGTCGAGAGATGTGCAGTGAAACTGGACACTTCGGTTGAAGAGCTGGTGGAGGAATTCGAGGTCTTATGGAAACCAGAAAATGGAAATTACTCGAGGAAGTTGGTGGAATATTGCAGTGGGAAAGCTCTGAGTCAAGAGGTGTGCCCGAAATTGCAGGAAAAGATCGACGACGGGTCGTTTAGCCGCTTCACCTTTGATATGATGCTTGCTTGGGAGATGCCCAGTTCAGCAGACGAGGAGTACTGTCGTCAGGTATATATATTAAAAAACATATTTATAGAAATATAGCTACGTTCTTGAAAATTTGTTAAGCATGCAAATCGTTCATTAAAAAAATGAAAAAAAATAAAATGAAAAAGCTTTGCTAATTTTTAGCTGGACTAAAGGTTGTGTAAATCAATTGATTTAAGCTATAAAACAATTACTTTCTATGAGTGATTCAATTAGCATGGAATTTGACACTTTTGGCTGATATATATACATATTAATTGTAGTAATTAATTATCATACAGTGAAAAGCTTTAATAAATAACTGCTCATATATATTAGAAAGCATTCCATTGAATTGCAAATGAAACGTTAATCTATTCATCTTTATAAGGGTACACGTCTTGCAAATTTTTTGTTCTACGTCCCATAAAGTAAAATTGGTTGGTGGTGTAAACTTACAACTCCACTGTAATGAAATTATATATATGCCTTCCTTTAAAAACAACCAGCGTGAACGTTGAAATTATAGTAGATGTTGTCAAATTATGTTCGGATATGTGGGAGGTTTTTAACAGTGAAGTTTGTGGAATGTGTGTCTTCTACCCTAATGTAGATGTGCAAGTCTACTATAGCAAAATTATACGTATAGGCTTGTAACAATCAGCTAAATATTGAAATTATGGTGGATGTCGCCCAATTATGTCAATATATAAGTGATCAACTTTTTACCAGTAGGCAACATCCACCATAGTTTCAGCTTTCTGATTGATTGTAGAAAATTAATTTGTGTATACTAAATATATATATGTTCAAGTTTCCAACTTTAGATGTTAATTTCTCTTGTAATTAAGACTGTATTATTTGAATTATTTTTTTTTGTTACATTATTTTATAGTCTTTCTTGTTCAATATTGGTAAAATTCTATAAGTTTTGGGGTTTAGGAGGAGGAGCATGTGGCAAAGGAGAAAGAAGATAAGACGATGTATGTAGAAGAAACGACAGAAGAGGATGAAATTCCTCTTTTCTATTCAGACATCATGCCTCTTCTTGTAAGCTTAAAAAGTCATTACTTTTGTTATATGCTACACACCATGAGCTAAGACTAGTTATTTTAGCTGTAGTTCAATGATATGGAGGAAGTTAAAAGTAACTGCCAGAGTCTGTATCTTCCTCTCAATCATACTTACTGTGTTCCACTCATAGTTCATGTTGGCAGGTAAATGATGAGCCAGATGTTGGAGAAGACGCATTTGTGTGGCTTGGATCGTTGGTTCCGATAGTCACAGACCTTGTTAATGGCAGATTTACCTTTGAAACCTTAACAGCACCCACGGGACACCGACTGCATTTTCCTGCATATGACAGATTTTTAAAGGAAATTGACAAGTAATAAAGCATCCTTGTTTGAGCCCCCCCCCCCCTTCATCATGTTCTTAAGGTGTTCGAGAAAAGATAAATTATTTTTATACACAATTTATGTTGATGAATAAAGCTTTGTCGAACATTCAAAGGGTAAATTGCGTTTGTAGCAGCAGTGCAATATTGTAGATAGGATTGGCTAAAAACAGACTTATGTTGTATATAATACTTGATCTGCATCTTTATTTTGACACTATATGTAAAACTTGTTCTTTTTGAAGTAGAGATTCACAAAATTACTTAGCAATATGTATGAAGTTCGAATAGTATGTCCTTAATATTGCCAAGAAAGAAAAATATTTATCTATTTGCATATGGAAATGGGTGATATTCCAACTTCTCTTCAAAATTGTCATTGTTTTTCTTTTTCTTTTTTTCTCACTCTTTTATAGATGTATAAAACATCTGCAAAAACAAGCAAAGCCTACAGGAGTGGAGCTAGCTGATGATGAATTCATATTGCATGTGGAAGGAACACCTACTTCACAAAGAGTAGTACGCCACATTGGAGCAACAAGTTGGCCTGGTTTGTCCTGGCTATTTCTTTGATTCATCTACATGATTTTGTACTAAAATTAGACCTTTCCAAACCATATATTAAGACAATAATAATGATTAGATTTTCATCTAACAACATTGGTTGTGGTTCCAGGTAGGCTCACACTGACCAACTATGCTCTCTACTTCGAGGCTTTCGGAGTTATAAGGTATGAAGATGCACTTAAGATCGACCTCTCGAAGAACATTGAACAGAATGTCAAACCAGCTGCCACTGGTCCATGGGGTGCCCCTCTTTTTGACAAGGCCATGGCCTACGAGTCACCGGAATTGTAAGGGTACTTTTGTATATCTAAAAGATAATTAGTATACACAACGATTCACATGGTATTCAAAGTTTACATATGCTACATATTTAAGCTTCTATGTCATTATTCTACTGGGGGAAACAGGCTAATTTTGGCTATGCCACTTTCAATTTGGCCGAATAGACAGCTTGATAAATGGAGTGCTTTTTAGTTGTGAATTGCATATTTTTGCTTCAATTATTATCCATTTGTGAATGCTTGAATTTTGATATATTCGTTTGCTGTTATATATGACCGACTTTCCCCATTGTATCCTTTAGATCTGAAGAAATTGTGCTAGAGTTCCCAGAGTTAACAAGCTCCACAAGACGCGACCATTGGCTTGCACTCACAAGAGAGGTCATGCTTATGCACCAGTTTTTACTAAATTTCAAGGTGGAATCTTCAATACAAGCATGGGAAATGCATGCAAGAACTATACTATGTATAATTAGGCTCCATGCAGCAAGAGAAATGCTAAGAATATCTCCCCCTGCTCCAACAAAGTTCTTAATTTTCTCGCTGTTCAATGAATTACCAAAGGGAGACTATGTACTAGAAGAGCTTGCTGAGAATCTAAAGAAGACGATTAGTGTTCATCCTTGCAGTGCTAGTTCAATCCTAAGGTGTATGAACACAGCAGAGATAGCTCTCTCAAGTGGAGAAGAAGGACAAGAAGTTGACAAGGGAAGTCTAAAAGGCCAAGTTGATGACTTCTCATCTTTGGAGTCTGCTATCACTCAAGCTAGAGAGGAAGAAAAGGAGGTTGCTGTTGCCAAAGCTACCACACAGGGTTTGAAAGAGGAAGGAATAAGTCATAGCACTCTTGTTCTTATGGTAAGCGTCGATCTAACCTTGCATCAAACTCTTCGATTTGCCTTTTTTAAATTATTTTCACATTTTCTTCTCACCATTTTATTTGACAATAGAAAAAACTGTTAGTTTTTGATGGTCGAATAGATGAATATTCTTGGTTTGATTGATAAATAAGAGGAACAATTGATAATGGATTTAATTGAGGAATGAAATATAGGACATTAGTAGATAGATTGAATAGAAAATTAGTTTCTTGCTTTTTTGTAATTGTTCATTCTTGTTGTTATTATATATGGAAGCTAGGCTTCCTATTTATACACATTGTTTGAGTATTCTAAATTTTTCTAGCATGGTGCTAGATTACATGTTTCTAGATTCTTCTAGTATGGTGCTAGACTACATTTTTTTTCTAACATTATGCTAGATTATATTTTTCTAGATTTTTCTATGTTATTTTCTAGATGCTAGTCTCTATACTATTCTAGATAATTCTAGAAATCTATTTCTTAAACAATTTCTATAACATTATAGAAATGCATATCACCTATTTCAACAAGAACAAGGAGGATTAAAATGTATTATCCGCTTGCATAATTACTTTTAGAGAGATGCCATATCGTACTGTGGTGGCAATTTACGTGGTTGGTCTTGGACATCCATAGAGGTCTTGAACCTAGCTAATATAACAAAATTCAGTTAGCTTGAAGTTTTGTTGTATTTTTCTTTTTCTTTGATTCTCGATTTTAAGTTATATTTGCCCAGTTACTTCTCTTTTAGAAGAGAAAATACCATACTACATGCTTATTGCATATAGAAAATCTCATGTGGATATGGCACTTGATTTTCATGTATAGGAGCTATTGAAGCCACTTAAAAATCTTCTGCCCTTGCTTCAAGAAGTTGTCATGTGGAAAAGACCGGCAGCGACACTCTCTGTGATTAGTGCAGCTTTAATAATCACCTACAAGTGAGTAGTTTTTCAATCTTAAATAACATTCTGAAAGGTTCCAAAAACTTGCCCAAGTTAGAGAAATAGTTCATAATATTTTGGCAATGTAGGGAGTGGGTTGGGAAGGCTATTGCAGGTTTCCTCTTTTGGCTGATTACAGAGATGATTATGGCAAGAAAAGCAAGGATGAATGAGAAATGCAATGAGATTGTAGTTTGCACTGCCTCTGACAGTACAGCAATGGAAAGCATAGTATCAGCTCAACATGGATTACAAACTTTACATGAGATAATGCAGAAGGCAAACATAACACTTTTGAAATTGTTGTCAATATTTTTTTCGAAGGCTCGGAAGGTAAATTATGGAGCATATTTACTTTTTCTTTGAAAGATTGTTTGCTGCATCGATGCTCAAGGTTGTCATACTTCATATGATTAGCATAGACACAAAAGTAGTTAGAAAATTGGTTATGTGATATAATATTTGCTATGCCACCATTGAAATAGGATGACTCTAGAGAAAGCTGTTAAAAATCCTTTTATGAAATTTGAATGTTGGCCCGAATTGGTATTTTTTTAATTCACTGAATGCAAATATATTATGCCCTGCATCACAGGAAGAGGGCTTGCTTCTTTACAATTTTGACTTATTTTTCTGAAAAAACTACATTTTGGCTTTGTTTGGCATGGTTTTTAAAAAACTATTTTTGGCTTTTAAAACTCAAAAGCCACTTTTGAATATTATAGAAGTACTTCAGGCCTCTAAAAGAGCTTTTCACTAAAGCTAGTAAAGAATAGTTTCTCATAAACTCTTCTGGAGAAGCAGAAGCAGTAACAAAAGCTATTACAAGCAATGTATTTGTTAGGTTTGGTTTTAAGCATTTTTAGAGGCTTAAAACTCTTTAATTGTCCAAACACCCTTAGAAGCTCATTTGGCGCTTCAAAAGTCAAAAAGTATATCAGAATCGATGCCAAATAGGACTTTAAAATCCAGAGACAATTTTCTCATGAATGACATTTTGTTTGACATCTTAGCAGCGGTGAAGTTTCTTAAATTGATGGAGTTGGATTTATAAAATGTTATTTATTTATTTTTCTCTGTGTGGAAAGTTTCTGATGATTTAGTTTCAAACCCCTAATTGTTAATGCAGCATGCAGATATGGTGATGATGGGCATGAGTGGAGTGGCAATCTTATTAGCAGTGGTTCCAACAAAATACTTAATAATGAGCCTCATATTGTATTGCTTCTCAGCAACATCAAAGATAGGGAATCACTTGGGAAGCAACCAAGGAAATAGACGACTCAAAGAATGGTGGGATTCAATACCAGTTGTTCCTGTCCGGGTTGTAGACAAGCTGCCTGAGAGCCCTACATAGTTCTTCTGCAATTATGGTGGTGAAAATTGTTAATCTGTTAAATAAATATAACTTAAAAGCTATATATCTATATCTAGACATGGAACATAAACCATCAAATTAAGAATTATCCAAAATTAAGTTATATATCAAAATCCAAAATTGTATCTTTTGTGAATAATGTTGGATCTGAGTGAGAAAAACAAAACCAAATTAAGTGAATAATAGTATTGAATTTATATATATATATATATATATA